>BQKN01060139.1:86375-109690 GCA_022839385.1 Asparagus kiusianus
GGGGGGGGGGGGCTGATCGGCGAAGAAGAGAGGGGGGGGGGGCCGGCCAGGTGAGAGGAGGGGTCGAGGGGGGGAGGCTGAACGAGGGGGGGGCTGATCGGCGAAGAAGAGGGGGGGGGGGCGGCGGCCGGGTGAGGGGAGAGAGGGGGGGGCGGCGGCTAGGGTTAGGGTTTTTGTGGAGGCTCTGATACCAAGTTGAAATAGAAAACCTAGTTTATTCATGAGATAACATGGGCTTATATAGGCCCCTACAACTTACAAATAAGCCCCTAAACAAATTAATATTCCAACAGAAATCATGTCCAATAACGGTTTTCTTTCTTGTGTTTGGTTCCCACTTGGAAACCATTAAGGAGCATGAGGTAGCACCCTCCTATTGGCTGACTGGAGATTTCTTCAACCTCTTTCCTTTTCTTGGGTGTCTAGGAAATTAACCAAACAGCCCCTAAGGCCCTAAGTGACTTGTAATAGAAGTTCCATGACTCGTAATAGAAGTTCCATGTGAATTTTGATGTCCTTAAATTTAATGTTACCAGCTAAGGGACTCAATTTTGGGGTCTGAGGTTGAATTTAGTAGTATAAACCTGAAAAAGAAAGTATCAACTTTAGTTCTTTTAAACTCTGATTGACTGCTTCCTGAACTTCGTCAACTTTATGCTGTGTATGCAACTTGATACACCAATTTTATAAATAAGAAGTGAAACAGAATTTGGAATGAATTGTATGTGATATTGCAATCTATAATCAATGTCCATAGGATGTTCATGCTCTTTTACCAAGGGTGTCAATTTGGCATCCATGTGATCCATCTAAGACAAGAAAATATCAAAATTGACAAATTTCATATGTGTACAAATGTGGTCATTGCAAAACATTTATTCAGCATGGTGAATATAACAAAAATTAGGTTCATTTTTATCCAAAGAGGGAAACAAACATGTAGGAGAAAAGGCACAAATCATTCTATTGAACCATGTTAGATTTCACTGAGATATTTCAAAGGAAAATGAAAGTAAGAAAACCTGAACAGAGTAAGAAAACCTGAACAGAAAGTTCTTTACAAGCATTACCAAATCAAGAAGATGTGTTTTTGTCTCCAGCTGTTGCTTCTGTGAGTAGTGAATTTTCTCATTACCAAATCCTCCTGCCCGTAAGAATAAGTCGCTGGGACTTTCACCTGCCATCCATTCCACTGTCAGGACTTTCTTCCTGGTTAAATGTCTAAATACTTTTGGGACAACCATAAATGAATATTGGGAATGGGCTTCCTGCATATAATAGTAATAAGCATGAGATGGTTTAACGAAAAAAACTGTTAAAACACAATATATAGCATAAGAGAAATCTGCCTTAAAAAAGTTGCTTAATTACCAAGAATTTGGTAGCATTTGTAGCTTCTAACGTGTAATCCAACTCACCAACTAGACCTTTGCCAAGCTCATCAGCATAGAGAGCAAGATCACTCTTTCTATTTGCCATTTTTCTCAAAAGTGACAACTGTCAATTTAAGAAGGGAAAAAAAAGGAACACTGAATCAGATGGCCAATTTCAAACTGAAGTTTTTGACAGAAATAGCGATAAGGAAAATTCTAGCTCCCTCAAGTTACAAATCCCGCTATTTAACCAAAGTAGGGTATATATTCAGAATATCCAGAATGCAAACAATGTTCCAGAAAGGAGTTTCAGCAGCCAAAGTAATTCTCTAGAGCATGGCCCATGGACAGAGCCACCTAACACTTCAGCTTTCATGTTTAATGTTTATTTCAACAGTTGAGGACACTTCAGACGCACCACAGATAATACTTCAAGCAGTAAATTACAATAGTGTCATTCAATTAAATGATACTTTTTTTTACTTAAATACAGAGTCTAGGTTAAATAAAAATATTAACTTCTTTAGGGATCAATTGTCCAGTGAACTTTTGAATGTGCACCTATAAGATATCGACCAGTTCCCACAACATAGTTTTCAAAGGTTTTCATCTGTCAAATACAGGCGTGTTCCCACATCAAAGTTTTCAGAATATTCCATGTTCAACAATTTGAGGACACTCAAGATACTTGAAATTGGAGTCACATCGAAAACAGTATCAGTTTTAATATTAATAAGTGTAGCATAGAATCTTTCAAAAAACATTATGTACCCGAGAATAGGTATGTCAAATGAACAAGCTGCTCGAAACCAGTTCATGTCTGATTCAAGTTTGACTTAGTGCATATCTTGGTTTAGCCTTGCTCAATAGCAAGACAAGAACTCAAGCCTAAATTTGACTAACGATCTGAACTTGAATCTTGCTCACTCATGCTTGGCTCAAATAAGCTCGATGCATTTATGTTTGTGTGATGTCTGAAACGGGAATATATGATAATATAATAATGCATAACCCAATAATTAATCATTTGATTTATTATTTTTATACAAAACTCTCTAATTTTATCTGCTCGATTTTTGTAATAATTATGTGAATTTATTAATCAGCATCGAGCTGAATTGAGCTCAATATACTAACACTAGTTATCGGTTCATCTACTGCTAAATTACACTTTTCGGGATATAACAAGCCCGACTCAATTATTTGGAAGTCAAAAACAAGCTGAACACAGGCCAACCAACTTAAGCTCAAAATATAAACAAGCCGAGCTTGAGCCTAGCCTATTGAGTTTCAAGCAGAAATTAAAGGATTGCTCTCTGAAGTTCGGATCTCTTACGCCCTTACCTGATGGTCACTTCCATGGATAGAAGCACAACCTTGAAAGACAGTTACTTAAAGATACGGACTCAGTTTTCAAAAGAAAACACTCGAGGCCAAATTTATTAGATTGTTAACAAAGATTAATCACTTGTTTATTTCTTTCATAAGAAATAGGCTATTATAGTGTATGCTTCTTTTTTCACGCAGAGGTTTTACATGAAACAGGAACTAATGCAACTAAAAGTTGTGCTAGTAGCTACTGAAGTAGAGAAGCAAAATGAATATGATATGTTCATAAGTAACCATCTAGAGGATGGTTAAGAGATACAAGACATCACACATACTCTTATGGCTAAAAAACACAGGTTATGGAAGTGTTGGAAATACAAAATTATAACCCTCAACCCTTACTGCAACTTCAGAGTTTTGATGGAGTGGTAGGGACTTTAAGATGGTATCAGTATCAGAACAACCCAGGTTAGAAATTTTCTTGCCATAAATCTTGAAAGTGGATTAAAAAAAGATCCCGATCAGTGAGTCCAGGCTTCGGCTCATGAAAGGCCCTCAACTTGCTGGGGTAAGTTAGAGTATGAAATTATAACCCTAAACCTAGGATACCCCGACACGTTATTTAGGACTCCATACCTGTGTCCGACACATTTCGGGTACGGGTACGCACCCGAACTGGAGGGACACGACATAATACTTTTTGGGTCTCAAGGAAGAAGAAAACCAGTGGCTCTTGTGGTTGTTCAGAAGAAGATGAGTTTGTTCTTTTGGGGAAAGAGGGTATCACATGATGCCTTTCTATTTCTTGGCTGTTGGCCTGTGATGATGATATCACAACCCCTGTGACAAGCACATGGGGCCTAAAAAGGGTTATTTTTTGAGAGTTGATGGGAGTTTTTATTTTTTACGCTAAATTTCCGTTCTTTTTCTTCTTGTAGGGGAAAAGAATTATCAAAAAACAGATTTTATAGGTATTTGGAAAATAAGTTAAAATACTTGTAAGAGAAAAAAGAATATTATAAAAAACACATGATTTTTCATACTATTAAAATCATAAATTATGAATATTATTACATTTAGCCGTGTCCACATACCCTATCTTTTACAAATTTACTGTGTCCCATACCCGTACCCATACCCGTGTGACTGTCTATACCCGTACCAGTGCAACATAGCCCTAAACCCTCACCTTAACTTCAAGGTTTTGATGTAGTGGCAAATACTTTAAGAAGTAGGTATAATTTTTGGGATAAGTACGCAGTAGATGTTGTGTTACTTATCAAGTTATCATATCTGAAGTTTCACTAAGGAGTTCTAGGTATTTAATATGTATAAAAGAGTAATATGCACCATGAGAAAAAAATTACTGATAAGCTTTGAAGAGAGAAAGAGGCTTCTTCACAAGGACAATGCCAATCTTCATACAAGAATGAGAACCATAATGAGAAAAAACGAACCTCAGAGAAGTTATTCTTTCACCATTAGACAACAAATGATTAGAGTAGAGAAGCAGAAACATCACTTAAGTGCACGTAAGATAATTAATCAAAAGAAGGTATATGGCCACATGGTTTTTGTATGCTCACTAATCAACCGAGAATATGTAACTTGCTATACATCACCAATTTACTCAGTTGCAAAGAGATAGATCCATCAAAGGGAAAAAAATTTATTTGTGGCTATGTCAGTACAAATTATAAGACAGAAGAACAAAAAACTAGTAAGTAACATGCAAGCCAAAAGACATAGAATACAAACCCCAAGACGGAGAATATAAACATCTCGTACAACCGCATGGAGCAAGTTTGGACGTTGAACTTTTACAGCCACTACAGAGCCATCAAGTGTACAGCCACGATAAACCTGAGCTACAAAAGAAAATGTCTGTATAATATTGCAATTTTAAAAAATCCTTTTAGAAATTAAATAATGTTACACTTATTGAATTTAATGAACATGTACATGCCAATGCTAAAAGTATGGAAATTCTCAAATTCAAATTACCTGGCCAAAGGAAGCAGCAGCGACAGGCTCCTCGGAAAGGTAGCTAAAGATGCTCTTTGTTGGGCATCCGAATTCCTCCTCAATTGTCTTCATTGCGACTTCCCTCGGAAATGGAGGAATTTTATCATGCAACTCAGAAAGAGCCTGTGGTGATAGTCATAGCACAAATTACAAATAAAAAAAATAAAACCAAAATGATTCAGAAACCAGAGTCACAACTTTGAATGACAAAGGAATTTTACTACAATAAAGAAGACAGTAATTTCTATAAGTTCACAACAAAGATGGAAAAAATATTAATATACTTGTAAACATACTAAAAAAGTCAGAGAGGACTAGAAAAGAGAGCAATTAAAAAAAATAAAATTAACACAAAGTAGGATCTTCACGTAGTATCAGGATGTTTGCAATGCCTTGATCATGTTAAGCACAGGGTAAAAGAGCTATGTCCTTGCTTTTCATACCAGTATAGCGCACGTGCTTTGCACGAAAGCATATCTGCTTTGTTTTATATTTTTAAAATTTTTTTATTGGCTGCAAAATAATGAAATGACTTATATAGCAATATAAAATGTGAATAGTTACAATTTTGTTTAAATGAATAAATTGTACGATAAAATTGTGTATAAAGAACTGTACGGATAATTATTATAGTTTGGATAATTGTTATAATTTATTCATAATTTATTAAAATAATTATAATATATTAAATAATATCTTCTCTTTTAAATATAATAATATTATACATAGCATAATTATAATACTATTAGTAACTAGATTTTAATTTCATAATTAGTTTATTACACTATTGGTAAATAATTTATTAAATTGTATAGTTATTAAATTATAGTGTAATTTATTTATTTAAAAAATACTATTAAAATCATTATACTACTAATACTATTACAATTACAATAAATACAAATTATTTTTCATACTATTATCATACTTTTAAAAGGCTAATAAGATGAAAGGTAACATGCAGTCCCCCATAAGAGGTGAAATCCAAAGGCATAAGGCATAAGCCTAATGAAGATTTATTATTTTTAATTTTTCTAGAATTTTTAAATATTATGTGAAGATAAATTATGGATGAATTTCAAATTTCTATTAAATAACATAATTAAATAATAAAATAATAGTGTGACCAAATGTTTGAAAAAGTGAGAAAATGCATAACTAATATGAGGTTATATATAATTAGTGAATGATTAACTACAACTAATGACATATTTGAGAATTATCAAACTTAAAAGGGCAAAAATGGAAATCAAAAGTTTTGACAAGGCAATCCTCTTTTATATGTAGTATGATATGATAAAAAAATCTGCGTTTATCTAATAATGCAAAATTGAACTCATAACAAACCAAGTACTGCATGTTAAATTTTGTTGATCACATTTGAGCACACAATGGAGATAAATAAATAGATTATTACCAGTTAGACATTGCATGAACAACCACATCTGATACAGATATGAAAACAACAAGCAAGTACATAAACAGTCACTCATTCCTTAAGTTATTTGGTTAATTGCTTACACAAAATGTAAGCACATTATCTCCATAAATTAATTGTATCACAAGGTGGAATGCTCATATATACTTATAAGTCCAAACATTGAAGTTATGACCGAAAAATATGAAAAGACAGTCTTAGGAACTCTTTCGCCTGACCTTGGAAACGTCTGACCCAATTATGTCTGGCCTGGTAGAGAGGGACTGCCCAACTGCATTAGCAAGTAAAGGCATGTCACTAGCAATTTTCGAAATTCAGTGGCTGCAATGAAGAATCTAAATGTGTAAATCCCATGTGGCATAACTAAAGTAAGCTGTAAACTTTTGGCTAATACTGGTAAAGAGAATTGACTTGTTTAAATAGATTACCCATCCTACCTTTCACAAAAGTTGGGCCAAGATTCAGCATTGCCTCTTTAAGGAGCTGTCCAGTATAAAACTCTGGACTGTCAGAACTGTTATCCCCGCCTAGTCCATGTCTATTCATCTTGAAAGTCTTGGAAGTTTGCATTTTTATGGCAGCAGATGCAAACGAAGAAAATACCTTAAGAAAACATAAAATATTAATACACTTTTAATGCTAATGGAAGTTTATCAGCAATACACAATGTATGTCCATCGCTGATTAATGTACAACGGCAACTACAATTACAGTGGTGATGGAAGGAAAATTTATATGTTTCCTACACCTGTGTATAAGTGAAAGAGAAAGAAAATCTTTCTCATCTAATATCCACCATAGGTAGACAAAGAAGTCACACGTTGATGACCATTTTCAAAAAGTATTAATACACTTTCATGACCTTTAGAATTGCAGTAAGATAGAACACTAATATTGTCACAGAAAAGGTTAAGAAATCATACGTTGATGAACATTTTCAAAAAGTAATGTAAGAATTAATCATAAATCCATAAACCATCTTTATTAATTGTAATAACTTTCAAAATCAGCATGAATGATTCAAGCAAGCCAACGATATCAAGGTAACATTTCAAGTACCTCAAGCATCCTAAACATGAGAACATGAGGACGGCAACTGAAATAGATAGCTACTCTCGGTTGGTCATAAACCTCAGGTAGAGGCATGGACAAAACTTGAGATACGTGCCTTAAATAATTAGCATACACCTTGAGAGCTTCAAGATCAGCCATCAACAAGTCTATCACAGACAGCCCTGGATAAGAATAAATAAGTCAACAACATTATAGGTCAAAGACATAACAGTTGTTGCACTAAAAGGAATACGGTAACTCCACAAAGAATTGTCACTATATGTGATGTGCGTGAAATAATCCAATTACTGGTGCATATTGATTTACGCATCATACATTTATTTCCATGAATATGAAATTGTGTATATGAGATTCGTAAAAAAATACATTAAGCAATGTATTTTGTCCGATTACTAGAAGGAAATTTGTTTTGCCAGATAGTAAATAGTTGTTTTATTGGTCGGAAGGTTGTCTGAACACATAATTTACCACTTGTTGATAGTTATTGTGCGAAAATAATTAACCTAAAGGAACATAACTGAAGACATTAAAGAGTATACAGAAGGTGACAGTTTAAAAGAGGGGCTGGCCCTCGGTGGATATTAATGGACAAAATAACATGACGCATAGCTATCCAAAAGTTCGGTATATCAATTGCATCCTTTTGGACCTTTTGGTTGTAATTGTTGACAGAGTAGTTATTTAGTCCCACATTTGTTAGGGACAAACTTCTTTGTTTCCTTAAAACACTATAAATAACATACTAGAGAGAGCTAATGAACTCACTAGGGTTTTCATGGTATCAGAGACACCATCCTTTTACATGGTATCAAAGACACTATCTTTTCTCTCTCCACTTTTCTAAACCCTAACAGCCACCTTCTACCTCCCCAATCAAACCCTAGCCGCCATGCACCAACATTAAACGCTAGTTGATATTGTTAATCCGCCAAATACTGTTCATCAGGTAATATTCATCTAGCGCTACTGTTCATCCGACGGTTAAAAAAAGAGGTTAAGCTAATCATTTGGCTTATAAACTAGATCCTCAGCTAATCATTTAGCTTACCAACTAGATCTTAATAGATCTTCAGCTAATCATTTAACTTACCTACTAGATTTTTTATAGATCGTCAGCTAATCATTTAGCTTGTTAACTAAATCTTTATTGATCTTCAGCTAATCATTTAGCTTACCGACTAGATCTTTACAGATCTTCAGCTAATCATTTAGCTCTATGTTATGATCAGTCGTTAACAATCTCTTTGAGATAAGCGATAAGTCGTTTTATTGCAGAAACAAACTTTGCGGGATGGTTTTACTTAGTGAACTAATTGCTTGTAATGATTAGCTATTGATGATTTGATTATTAAAAATTAATTTATTGTTGAGTGATGTTGATAGTTGAAGGACCTTATTTGCTATGTCGATTGATGAGAGAGTTGAGATGAAGACCTACATAGAGATGCTCTCTAGCAGGATCACTGACCAAAATTTAAATGAGTCCAATTACCCACTTTGAAAGCAATTGGTTTAGTTACCTACTTTGAAAGCAACTAGTTTAGGTTTATATTTCAAGATAGGGAAAGGATCATCATCTTACAGATGAACCCCCGCACCAGTTACTGCCTCTTGGAAATAGGATGACACTAGTATATTTTATCAAATTTGGAACAACATGGATCCACATGTTCTTCAGCTAGCAATTTAATACAGTGAAATAAGTGTGGAAATTCTTGGAACAATTGTACTCAGGTCGTGGACACACCAATCGGGCATATGATGTATTCAGGAGTTATTTCGGAGTAAGATGGACGAGCATAGTTAGACTTTTAAAGAACATTATGGCGACTTCAATCGCCTCACAAAGGAGCTGAGATAGATTTTTCCCATTACGGGAGATATTCAGAAGATGCAAGATCAGTGGGATCAACTGATGGTGTTCACCTTTCTTAATTCTCTTCCACAATCTTCTAATTCAGCAATATCACGGGTTATTGGAAGCTCTGCTATACATTCTTTAGCAGATACATACTACTTTTTGAGATCAGCAATGCCAGCTATACTAGTAAGTATTGCCGCAGAGTCTACAAACACGTCTACTCTTGTCATACAGAGTAAACAAACAACTAGTCGAGGGGGTGGTCGTGGTGGAGGCCGCTTTGGTAGACGTGGAGGACGCTTTGGAGCACGTGGAGGACAAGGTGATAGTTTACTAGGAGTTGTAAGTGAGGGTTCATCTAGTTCCTCTATCAATTGTCATTATTGTAAAGAACCGAGTCACACGAAATTTCATTATCCTCAGCTATAGGAAAAATAACATCGTCATCGTCATCATTTCATAATTGGGTTATAGATTCAGGAGCAACTAATCATATGACTGGGAATCGAGATATATTATCGTCATGTACACCTACCGTCTCCTTTCCTTTAGTAGTATTGGCTAATAGATCCACCACACATGTGAAGAGTGTTGGATCTACTAATGTTAATATTATTTCACTTTCATCTGTGCTATATCTTCCTCGTTTTCCATTTAATCTCTTTTCTATCAGTAGAATTACTAAAGCATGAAATTGCACGGTAACATTTTTTCCTACACATTGTATTTTTCAGGACGAGAAAGGCAATTAGCACTGGACGTGAGCGAAACGACTTGTACAAACTGAACTTTGCCCCTTCCCAGGTGGCATGTATCAGCTCCACATCAGTCTTTGAAGCACATTGTCGGCTTGGTCATCCCCCTCTTTCAATTATTAAAATGTTGGTTTCAAATTTAAATCATGTCGAGTCCTTAAAGTGTGAGTCATGTCAACTCGGAAAACACCAAAGGGTGTCTTACCCAAGTCGCGTCAATAAGCGGGTTAGTAACCTTTTGATTTAGTACATTCCGACATATTAGGTCTTTGCTCTGTTCCATCCAAACTCGGTTTCCAATATTTGTTAGTTTTATGGATGACTTTTCTCATATGACTTGGATTTACCTGTTGAAAAGTTTTATTGAAGTGTTCTCTGTTTTTAAAATTATCTATGCTGAGGTTAAAAATCAATTTCATAATACCATCAAAACTTTAAGAATAAATAACGCTAAGGAATATTTTGAAAGATCTTTTGTAAAGTATTTGAAAGAAAATAAAATTTTACATCAGTCTTCTTGTACTTACACACCCCAACAAAATGGGGTTGCTGAACGTACGAACAGACACTTGCTAGAAATTACTAGGACATTGTTATTCCATCGTCAAGTTCCAAAAATATGTTTGAGACGATACCATTTTGACAACCTGCTACCTGATCAATAGACTACCCTCATTTGTCTTACAGAATAAAACTTCAATCTTCCTTTTATATTTGGCCGAAGACGCTTTTTATATACCTCCTAAGATCTTTGGGTCTCTGTGTTTTATTCACAACCATAGTGCTCAACGGATGAAATTAGATTTGAGATCCCTTAAGAGTACTTTTTGGCTATTCTAGGACTCAAAAAAGGCACAGATGTTATTGTCCATCCTTAAAATAAAAAATATATTATTTTCGCTAATGTTGCCTTCTTTGAGAACAAACCAGGACATGTTGCATTTGATAATGATTATGATTACCTTCTCATTCGAAAAATCACTGACAATGTTCCTTCCAAGATTGCTGTACAGACTGATCTACCATCCAAATTTGCAGATCTAGTTCAGGTTTATACAAGACGGACTGCTTCGCAACCTGAGTCATCGTCTAAATCCACCGAAGAGCCTGATATACTACTAAGTCAAAATGTGCTAGTACTCAGGCTACTGATGATCTTCCCATTTCCTTCTAAAATGATTAGAGATCTTATTCTCAGAGTTCTCGGTATCCTCTTATACATTATGTCTCTTAAGCTTTGTTAACTCCATCATATTACTCGTTCATATCTTCTTTAAATTCTCACTCGGTTCTCAAAAATTTGTCAGAAGATTTATTTAACCCAAATTGGACAACGGCAATGCAAGACGAAATGACAACCTTAGAGAGAAATGAGACTTGTGATCTTGTTTCTCTACCACCAGGAAAGAAAGCGGCTAGCTGTAAATAGGTTTATACTGTCACAGTAAATCTAGATGGCTCTCTAGCTCGCCTCAAAGCTTAACTTATTGTGAAGGGTATTCACAGATCAATGGCCTTGATTACATCGATATATTCTCTTGTGTAGCTAAAATGACATATGTCCGATTTCTTAATTCGCTTGCTGCTCGCTATCACTGGCCACTATATCAGTTGGACGTTAAGAATGCATTTGTTAATAGCATTCTTGATGAGGAGGTTTATATGAAGCAACCAATAGGTTTTGTTTCTCAGGAGGAGTGTGGCAAGGTTTGCAGATTAAAAAAATCTATCTACGATTTGAAGCAATCTCCGAGGGTTTGGTTCAGACGTTTTGCAACAGTTGTCCAGACTTTTGGTCTTCATCAAGCTCAGAAAAACCTCTCGCTTTACTGGAGATTTCATGGTGAAAAGCAGATCTTTTTTGTTATATATGTTGATGACATTGTGATCTCTGGTGATGATGCATAGGGCATTATTCATTTAAAGAAGCATCTACAATAATAATTTCAAACTAAGGACCTTGGATTCTTAAAATATTTTTTGGGCATCGACTATCGAGGTAAATAGATCAAGGTCTTATCTCAGAAAAAATATGTACTTGATATGTTGCTAAATGCTGAGAAGTCAAAATGCAAAGGTATTGACTCACCTATGGATGACAAGATCAAACTACTATCAACTCAAGAGGAGTTACTGGATGATACTGAAGAATACAGGCGATTTGTAGGGAAACTAACCTACTTAACAGTCACGAGACCGGATATTACATTTTCTGTTAGTATAGTCAGTCAGTTTCTTTTGGCACCTAGGAAACCTCATATGGAAGCTGTAAGAGGATTCTTAGGTATCTCGAGAAACCTTCAGGGAAAAAAGTACTCTGTTCAGATGGCGGTCACACGAGAATTACAGGATTCTCAGATGCAGATTAGGCAGGATCTCCTGAGGACAGACAATCAGGGCCGGCCCAAGCTTTTTTGAGGCCCTGTGCGAAATGATAAAATGAGGCCCTCTTCTATATAAATATTGAATTATAAATTTATTGAATTATATTTATTTTACAAAAGAAATAATACATAAAAATACAAAAATTACAAAAACGATGTTTTCGTGCATTTTTTGATGCAAAATCATCAATAATAGAATCTATATCTATCTTTTCCAACATATCCTTCTCGATGCATAGAATTGCAAGGTCATTCAATCTTTCTTGTAATAATGTTGAGCGTAAATATGTTTTTATCAGCTTCAATTTTGAAAAACTCCTTTCCGCTGATGCTACAGTTAGGCTTAGGCAATGGACATAAATTATTATTTAATTTAGTGGGCTAGTATTAGATTATTAGGCCCTTTTTTAAACAAACAAAAAACTTATTGGAAAGAATTAAGAAATATACTATGGGCATTTTTAAAAATTTGGGGCCCCCTTTGAAATGGGGCCCTGTGCGGTCGCCCCCCTTACCCCCCTCTTGGGCCGGGCCTGCAGACAATCAACTACTGGGTATTGTAAGTTTCTTGGAGGAAATCTAATATCATGGAAGAGTAAGAAAATGAGTGCAGTCTCTCGATCTACAGCTGAGCATGAGTATCGAGCCATGACGAATTTGACTTGAGAGCTGATCTGGGTTAGAAATATATTAACATAGATTGGTTATCCTCCGGAATGTCCCATGAGTTTGTATTGGGATAATAAGACCGTCATTTACATAGCTGATAACCCGGTGTTTCGTGAGAGGGAAAAACACTTAGAGATTAATTGTTACTTGATTCATGAGAAGATGGAGAAGAGAATCATTAGAACCAAGTACATACACCATCAGACCATCAACTTCCAGATATTCTCACTAAACTTCTTAGGAGTACATGGATGAATTTTATTTGTAACAAGCTGAGTATGTACGATATGTATGCTCAGCTTGAGGAGAGTGTTGAGAGAGTAGTTCAGTCCCACATTGGTCAGGGGCAAACTTCTTTATTTCTTTAAATACTAAAAATAACATCCTAGAGAGAGCTAATGAACTCACTATGGTCTTCACAATTACAGTAATATATCAAGATGTAATACATCAGGATGAAGGGTGTGGATTAGCAGGAATATTCATCATGTTATTTGTTAGAGAAACTCACGACATGTGTGTGCACATACGCAAGCGAGTGATAAGTAGGTGCGGAGCCACATTGGGCCAAAAATGAGGCCCTACCCCCCTCCCCAACACCCAAAAAAACTCCTAAAATTTTAGAAAAACCCTAAGTGGTAGGGTATTTGGCAATAATTATTTTATAAGAGGGGTAATATGCATAGGTAAATAGCTTAATAAAACTATTTCAACACATGTTTCTATCAATCCTTCTTGACATCTTCTTGCTTTTCGGCCCTTCTTTGCTCTCCCTCAATCCTCTCCCTTCCGCTCTTCTTCTGTTCTTCACTCTCGGTGATCGGTTCAAACGGTGTGAAGTCTTATTCTCTTTGTTATTTGTTATTCTTTGCCCTTGATCCTCGACCCAAGACTCTAAGGGACTAAGAGGAGCAGAATGATCCTCTTTTTCTTCAACATTACTTGATTAAACAAGATTAGTCTAATTTTTCCTAATTTTTATTGCCCTAGTTTCTTTTTATCTAGTTTGTTCTTACCTAATTTGTAGGATTAATAGCTTAATAGATTCAGGGTGCTTTTTATCTGCAACTTTAGTAATATAATTATGAAACTTGGTTGCAGAAATGACTATACTAAAATCCAAAAACATGTCCTATTAATGTTGATATTGGTTACTAATGAACTGGTTGTTATTTTCTATTTTGCATTGAAATAATTTAACTAAAGATTAGCTAAGTTTTATCCTAAATTTAATGCACATTGTTATAGCCTGGAAATAACTTAGTGTTAACCTCACGTGAGAAACTAACATGTGTCCCGCTCCGCGCTAGATCAGACATGATCATAGCCCAGATGATTCAATCCACTCCTGCAGCCGACTTCGTAGGCTGACAACTCACGTGGCTGACTCAAGAGGCGATACTTGTCGACACTGTTTTAAAAAACTTTCGCCTAGTCCGCTTAGGCGTACGTCTAGGCCTAGGCGGTACCTAGGCCGCCTAACTAGCGCCTAACGCCTAGGTAGTATTTAGGCTGCCCATCTAGATTTTACGAACGTTTAGTGAAGCATTGTCTGCTTACGTGGATTGCACCTTATAGGACTTCATTGTGATTTTATGTGTCGTAGCCTACACGTCCTCCAAACTCCATTAACCTATAAGTTAATAGTAATTTGAGTTTATTGTTAACTTAAACTTAACAATAACTTATAAGTTAACAGTAATTTGAGTTGAGAATGAGTTTTTTACTGTTGAGATGAACTTATAATTTGAGTTGAGAAGTATAAACATACAAAGAGCTATTATAATTGGTAAACCAAGCAATTTAGTTAACAGTGTTGATATTTTAGTATTTATGCATATTTGATTGGGTATATATATTTATCTTCAAGTATCACAATTAAAAAAACAAAAAAAACGCCTAGAACCGCTTAGGCGGCCGCCTAGGCGACTAAGTGTTGGGCGTCAAGTCTGACGTCTAGAAGCGTCCAACGTTTAATGTAACATTACTTGTCGACTTATTCTCCAGGTCGAGCCCTTAAGACTTCACACTTGATCCGCTATAATAGTCGATAACTTGTTTAGCAAACTAAAAAGGCGGTGTTTGTCTGCTAGCAGCCGAACGACTAAAGAGGTGGTAGTTATCTTGAATCCTCGCACTGACTGCCCTTGCATTAACTGCTCTAACAAAGTCATCATTGCTCTAGTCTCCAAAATCTTTATGACGTATTAATCTCCGTCAGCACCAAGCAGCTACTATCGCTTAGCACTAGCCACCTGGATGACCATCTTCGCCAGCGGCCAATACCTGTCAGTTGTATGTCGAGTCAGCTACCTGCCTGGACTCGACCATAGTTACCTCTTTGCCCTTCAAATCTGCTATAAAAGGAAGTGTCACTGCACGATGTACCAGGGTCAGCTTCATGTAACTCTGAAACTCTGCATTTATTTCCTTACTAAGTATATACTCTCCACACAAGCTCAAACACTGACTTGCTCGTCGAAGGAACAACCGAAGAACCTAACTCCGACCTCTCACGAGTATTTCGTGTGCAGGGAAGAACTGCGATCTATGGAGCCAGCCGTCTGAAGGAGTATGAGGATTCTAAACACTCTTATAACTCTAATATAAACCCCCTGTCACACATATTGGTCAATTATGAATTGGTCACACTGATTCATTCTCTTTGTTTGATAAGGGAAAATTTATTCGATTAGCTGATTCTAAAGATTTTTCTGAGATATATCTTATATATGGATCACGGTGATCAGCTCGATAACTATATCTCTCATTTAACTGACCGTTACGATTTTCTTGAAATTAAAAGTATTGGTGAACTTGCTAAAAAATTGGTCAAAGGGAAGAAGAATGCTAGTGTAAATTCTATATTATAAGATTGGAAATATTATTTTGAAAGTATTGTTATGCAATGATATTTAGATCTAATCAATTGTGCTAGAAAATTCATATGCTATCTTATTTAATTATTCTTGGATCCCTTGCCAAAATTGATAAGGCATGTAAGAAGTGTCCTCCTTATTGCTACTTTATCACAAAACACAGACACATAAGGGAGTAATTCCATAAACAAAGTAAAATTTTAAAAAAAAGTGATGCATGTGCACTGTACAGTGTAAGATGGCTTCAAAATAGAAGTATCCAAGCTAAAAGGTTTGCATAACTGCCATTCCCACTACGCCTCGTTTGGTACGTGGGAATGAAGTCAAGTGAGAATGGAATGGAAGAAGGAATGGAATGGAATGTATGTGAGAAAAGAATGGACCGAATGGTCATTCTCAATCTCTTGTTTGGGTGCGTTTATAGAATGAAGCTAGAATGAAAATCTAATTCTCATTCCCATGTTTAGTATCACTAGTTCACAAGTGAGAATGAAATCTCATTTTCTAATAATGCCCTTATAACAACATAGATTTTTAATAAGATAAAAATAAACATTAATGATAATAACTAAAAAAATTTATTTATGCATATGTTATATTAATCTAGATATGTGTTATACGAATGCGCATGTTATCGATCAGGTGTATGTTTTGATTATATTTTTTAACAATTCTCACTATTTCTGCATATGTTATATTAATCTAGGTATGTGTTATAATAATGCCCTTATACCTCTATATATAGTCTAGACATGATATGGTTTTGATAATTTTAATATTTTGGTCAATTTCTCAGCGAGAGTTTCCTCTTTTCATAAATATTGGGTCAAATATTTTTCAATCAAAAGTTAGATTTATGGTTGTGCATGAACCACAATCAAACATATACGCAATGGGTACATATCGTTCTCTATGGTGGGAAAACAATAGCAAAAGTTTAAAAAGAATATAATATGCTGGTGAAAATAACAGACTTTAAACATTGGTGAATAAACAATAAAATTTGATTGACAAAAAAAATATATTAACATGAAAGAATTTCAATCGGCAAATAATATATAGTTTCAGTTGTATCTGTTTTTATATTAAATTACGTTGCTCCTATGTTGAGTGATTGTGATATAATAGGCTAATGAAGTATGTACTGCTAGTTTTAATATGCTACTGATATATGTACCACTAGTTTTAATCCCTACCCCGCAAAAAATTCCTATTGTTCGAATATAATTAGTAGCTGAGAGAAAATGAGAATACGTAGTCAAAAGCCATGATTTTTAAATTGATTCTTATTATCAATAGGGGTATAATTAAAAAAAAAAAACCTAACTAATTTGATTCTCCCATTGAATGGGAATGACCATTCCCTATCTTCTCACTTGGAATGCTCATTCCCATAAAAAGTGGGAATGATCATTCCATGGGAATGGTCATTCCAACATCTAAAAATAAGTTTCATTTCAAACATGTTATTTCTTAGGGTTTTTACCTATATACCCCTAAGTCAAGCACATTTGCAACTTACCCCAAAAGCCAGATATTTGCTAATTTAGGACCTAATTCTAGCACATTGGATTAAAATACACCCAATCTTCTCCCAAAATAATTTCCCCTAGCAACTCCCCGGTAGAGAAAATTCTGAGATTTCCCCAAAGCCATTTCGAGTATTTTGCTCCTGTGATAATTCTAAAATTTTCACGTATTTTAACTCGACGTGGTAGATTTGAAGGGTAAATTAGAAAGTAGCTAGAATCGAGGAGTAAGTTGCAAACAAGGTGCGTTTGGGGGGATATAGGCAAAAAGGCCCTATTTTTTGCAATCTGCACGCAGTTTCTCTAAAACCTTTAAAAAAACTATAGAATCCATAAGTAGAAAGAAATATAAAACCTGGAGGATACGAAATCGGAGGCAAAGACGGAGGAACAAGCGGCTCCTCAACCGCCTTCGGATCTTCGATATGCCGAAGCCAGAAGAAATCGCCGATCTTCCTCGCGATCCGATCGCGAAGCGGCTGCGTTTTGTCCCCGATCGATTGAAGGCGCTCGCCGATGAATTCTCGATCGCACTTTAAAACTCGTGCGAACTCGCTTGGAGATCCTCGATTTGAGCCGCCATTCTTTGAACTCTTCTTCTTCGTTGAGGGGATCGAGCGAGTGGTTGAGCAGAGTGTGAGACGAGAGGACGCCATGGCCGACGCCATGGATTGAGGGTTTGAGCAGAGTGAGAGTGAGAGTGAGGATTTGGGGAGGGGAAACGACGCGAAGTTGATAATTGCACGCTGTTTTGTTCCACTTTCGTTTGTTAACGCCGTTTATTAGTGTCAAACAAGTGTGTGACTGTAAGTGAGAAAAGGGAGGGTGTGGATAGACAACTATTAGCTGGTGATGGACGAGAGGACAACGATGCGCTGTAGAAATGCGAGGGAAAAGATAAGATCACGGGCGCTGCGGGGGCCTTTCTCGGGTCGGATCGGCTGTTCGTTTACGAAAAGCTTATTTACACTTCGGTCCTCAAAAGTTTGCCTCTTTCGTCACTTTTGACATCTAAAAGTTTTTTTTTTTGTTTTTTCGACACTTTGATTTCCTCAACGTTGAAATCCAACTTCACTCTGATGTTTTAAGTTAGATGTTTTATTAACTTTGCATCACGTCTTTATATGTAATATATTTAAATGCATTTTTCCCAGTTGCTAGACACTGATACAAAACTAACAAAAAAAAATCTAAACTGATCTACATAGCGGTGTCAAATCGAAACAAGATCTGAAACTTTAGGAATATCAAAATGTTAAAAAAGTAAGTTGTAGTATCAAAATGAATAAGTGGATAAACTTTGGGGTTTAAGGGTTATGTGCACTTTAACACCGGACATGCCCAGATAGGCCTGTCCATCCGGGCCGGGCCGGTCCGACCCGGCCCGGAAATCCGGGCAAAACCGGGGCTCGGACCCGGACCCGAGTACCCCGGGCCGGGTCCGGGCCCGGGCCGGGTTCCGGGCTGGCCCGGGTGATTTTTTATTTTTTTATTTTTTTAAAATTTTTTTCCAAAATTTTTTCCTTTTATTTAAATTTTAAATTATAAAAAAGACAAGAAAAATAATAAAAACAATAATTTTATTAATTACTTAAAATGATATAAATTACAAATAAAAAATGATAAAAACAAATTCTTTATTAATAATTAATAAATCATTTACAAATTACAAGTACAAATTTATTTTGGAATTAATCTTATCACAATAGATAAGTAAATCCCAACTAGGTTGGCACCTACCCACCTATATCACTATCATTTGCAATTATTTCCAAAATAATTCTTTACAAATTTTAAGCTAAGATATAAAAACTACAATCTATTCATTATATCTATCTGCTAGTCCTAATTCTTCAAATTTATCTTCAATTCCAGCCATCCGATCGATGCATTACGTTCGCTTCTCGTACCTCCACCAATCTTGTAAGCACATCATCGCTTGTACAGTATACGGATCCAAACATGTCCTATGATCGTCGATCAAATGACCTGCTGTGCTGAAGGCGGATTCCGAAGCTACCGTCGAAACCTGCACTGTTAGTAAGTCACGAACCATAGTGAAAAGTATAGGATATGAAACTGATCCATATACTTTCCACCATTGTAAAATATCTAAAGCATTTCCTTGACATCTAACTAAAGAAGCAGAAAAATATTCATCTATTTCAGAAACCTCCGATGATGACGATCCAAGTCCAGATCCACCAGTTAGCTCAGCTACCATTGCATACCTATCAAAACTTACACTTTTACCTCGGGATGAGCTCGAAGAAACCGAAGCTGTAGATTGTTGTGTAACTACACCATGTCTAGCTGCATACTCATCATATAAGGTTTGAAAATAATTTCTAATAGCTAAATGATGAGCAGTAGCAATAAGGACGGTTCCATCATCTAAGTCTATAATCTGATTACCATACAAGGATTGTAACAAACTTCGAAGGCCAATATCCTTCAAGCATGGATCGATAAGAACCCTCAAACCAAAAATATGAGGAATAGGCCTAAAGTACTTATTAAATTTGCTCTCCATTTCAAAAATCATAGGTCCAAAAGTATTATCCATACGATATTTCCCAAAAAAAATTTGAATATTTAAAATTTATAAAGCAGCTAAAGTAATGGTTGGATAATAACAGCCAGATAATAACATTGTAGCATCATAAAAAACTTATAACATTTCATTTAAATTACATATAATTGTCCATTCATCTTCAGTTATTCCATAAGTGCTACCAGAACTAGAACTAGAAGCATAATAGTTTATAAAATCAGTTATAATGTCTTTATATTCTATTGCTATACTTAACATTGCATATGTGGAATTCCACCTATGGTCAACATCTTTTGGAATTAGTCTAGGCTTTACATTTTTCCTTTTACAAAATTGTTTCCATCTTTTACGTCTTTGTTCAGAAGCACTATGCATGTAAGCAACTGTTCTAACCTTTTCTATCATGGGTTTAATTTCAGTAAATGCACTTTGAACAATTAAATTTAAAATATGACAGATGCACCTAATATGAAAAAGATCACCATGACATTGGTAATGATAAAGTTGATCTGATAAAATCAACAGCTACATTGTTATTACTTGCATTATCTAGTGAAAGAGAAATATTCTTTCTGAAATTTCTAATTTCATAAGTTCTTCAATTATTAAATTTGCAATATTAGCACCAGTATGTGACTCTTCTATTGCAATAAAATAAACAACTCTTTTAAACATTTCCTAATTTTCATCAATCCAGTGTGCTGTGATACATAAATATCCAGTTTGTGCTCTAGATGTCCAAATATCAGAAGTTCAAGAAAATTTACAGTTTAAATTTTTAAAATAAGAACTTAATTTTTCTTGTTCCTACTGATAATATTTTAAAATATCACGTTGACAGGTTTGACGAGAAAATTTTTTAAATGCAGGATAAAAACCATCTCTGAACATATCTTCAAATTCATCATCTTCTACTAATTTAAAAGGAAGGTTTTTAAGAATGATAAACCTGATTAAGCATTTCCTGGCTCTGGCAGCGTATTAGTTCCAACTACCGAGATTACCAGAAGAGGAGGATTGAGAAATCATAGATTGTCGGATATCACCTTGAGGAGTCTGGCCTTTGTTGTGTTTATCTAAATGGCGTTTGAGGTGGTTGGTGCCGCTCTTATGATGAGCTTGAAAAATCTTGCCGCACAATGCACACTTAGCCTTCTGGGTGAGGATCCTACCGTGTTCATCCTTGGTGACGTCGATCTTCTCGTAAAAATTCCACACATCGGATCTTGGCCTTTTAGGAGCTCTTGGTGCAGATTCGTCGCCACCGGATTCAGGATTAACTTCGGTAGGAGTAGACCCAGTAGGAGGACTCATTTCAGGATCGGGAGATATGTTTTGCTCTTCATAATCAGATCCGGAAGCCATTTGATGAAAGGATTAGAAAGTATAAATAAAAGAGTATAAGAGTATAAGAGAGAGTATAAAAGTATAAGAGAGAAGAGATGAGTTTTTGGTGTGAAGAAAACAAATAAAACCCCCCCCCCCCTCTATTTATAGAACCAGCCCTCTAGGCAAATGACCAAAATAACCTCACAAAATAGCCGTTTTTTTGACCGTTTTTGGGGGCAAAACGGTCAAACGGGCGTTTTTGGCCGTTGTGGCGGGGCCGGCCCGGCCCGGCCCGGCCCGGCCCGGCCGTTTTGGCCACAACGGTCACCAATGGTGACCGTTGTGGCCGGCCCGGCCCGGCGTTTTGGCCACAACGGTCACCATTGGGCCGGGTCGGGCCGAGCCCGGCCCGGCCCGGATTTTTTAGGCAACGGTCACCACTGGTGACCGTTGCCTCGGGCCGGGTCTGCGGGCCCGGGCTGCCCGGCTCGGAATCTGACCCAGCGCCGGCCCTGTTCCGGGCCGGGCCGGGCGCCGCTAGGCTAACCCGGACCCGGGCCCGGAACCCAGCCTGGCCCGGGCCGGGCCCGGGCTTGGACAACCCTATGCCCATATATGAATTTTTGAGCTGGTAAATACTTAAGACCCTGTTTAAATTGAGGGTAATGGGGGTGAGGGGAAGGGAGGGTAACTTTTAACCTTGTTTGGGAAGTTAATAGGGGTGAGGGGATGTGAAAGAAGGTGAGAAAATACTATGATTTCTTCCCCCAATTTGGGGTGTAATGTGGGTGAAGATAAAGAGGGGGAATACAATAAATATAGAGAGACATATTTACCCCTAGCTAAGATCAAAATCCAACGGTTAAAATTTGCTCATAGAAACCCCACAGTATAAACTCTCGTTGCAAGCGCCTCCGCCATTTCTTCTTCCTCCGCGTCTCATCTCGCCTCCGCGTCTTCTCTCCTCCGCGTCTTGTCTCGTCTCAATCTCTCGCCTAGTTTGAGCAAGGGTTTTGATTTTTCAAGGTAAGATTTTCTTTCTTGTTACTGAACCTGCAGGACTTGGCCTTGGATAACTCAACGAAATTGAAGAAATGAGTGAAAGCGGTTGAAGCTTTTGTTCTTCCTCCCTTCTTTGAAGAGGTCTTATGTCAAATGTGGAGAGAATATGAGCATAAATAGCTACTTTGTGGAAAAAAATGTTTTATTTTATTTCTCTGTAATGCTTCATTGGAACATTTTCCACGGGGATGTTGGTTAATGAGGTTGATGCTGGATAGTATTAATAAACGCAATTTGTTTTTTAGTTTTTGTTGATGAATTTACCTTGTATCATCCAAACTGAGCTTATTTGATGGAGCAATAAAATTTGTAAAAGACCGTTCAAAATTAGGGATTTTTACAGCTTGAATGACAAGTGTTATAGTAGTTTTGTGTTCGTGTAGGTATTTGAGTTTCATCATTTAGTTGGTCGTTGCTCTGCTAACTGGGTATATTTGCAAAAGAAGAGTGAAAATAAGTTTTGTATTGTTTTGTAGTCTCATCGATGAATATATTGGTTATTATTTTTTATTCCAACTATACTCCAATTTTTTTTCATATTTATTTGATTTGTGTTGATTGTGGAAATACAATGTGGAAGGAGATGATGACAATAATAATATATAGCAATAGATGCATATTTGATATTTAATTTCTAATAACAATATAACTTAATAATATGTGAGGGTATTTATGTCAATTTATATACATTCCCTTCCCTTCCCTTTGATAGGGCAAATCCGCAAGCGCACGGACTCGTTGTAGCTATCAAGGTCGATCCCACAGGGACTAGGGTTAATTACCAAGTTTCACGTTATTCAACTAGCTAAATCAATGAGTGAATTAGAAGAGATTAAATAAAAGAAATAAAATAAACAGCTAATCGGATGGAATTCAATATAATGAAGGACTAGGATTGGGTTTTCACCACAACTTAGGTGTCAATGATGAATTATTTCAATTCTTGGTGTTGGTTTAATCTAGAAAGGGTGAATTAGCCTAAATTAATCTAAAGCCTCTTTCAAGGTCTAAAGATCGTGCCTAATTAATCTCAATTAACCTACTTTCGTGGAAT
>BQKN01060140.1:0-12040 GCA_022839385.1 Asparagus kiusianus
AATTAATATATTTTTATGCTAGTATGTATGTTTTTCTTGGTCGAATAACTTGTTATTTTTTGAGAAATAAAATTGCTTTATAGCTAACTTTGATTATTTCACGTAATTGGAGATTTGCTCATGTCTTTAAATTATGTTAATTTTTTTAGTGAGCATTAGATTCCTATTTATTTGAAGATCCTTCTCCATTTCATTCAATTACTCTTGTAATTTAGAACTTTGTTAGCTCAACTTTACACCATCTATCTGGATCCATCTCTATTTCTTAGAATGTAGTGGCCAGTGTTACTCTGATAGGATGTAGTTATTCTAATTAAAGTTTGTCAAAATAATTACAAATGGTAAAGACCCTAAATTTTTTAAAGGGATGTATATTGAATATCTCATAATAAGATATCAAAAAACTTAAACAACACATATTTGAGTAGTTTTACTCGCATAATTATTTTTAATTAACATACCTCATGAACATTACAAAGGCTCACAATTGGTGATGACCCTAAATATTTTAAAATGATATATATTGAACATCTCATGATCAAAACATCAGAATAGCTTAAATGTGGCTAAAACTAATTTATACCACTTTTCGCTGGTGTCTATAAATTAAAGTATAATATTAGAACTATAAAATATTTAAAATGAAATGCATTAATTTAGCATTTAGTTTTAAATAAAGAGCCCTTATTTGAATAATTTTAGATACATAATTCCTTTTACTTAACATATATGTTGAACATTTCAAAAGCCTAAATATCCAAGTTTTCACTTTTCAAACTATCTTTTTTAGTCATAAAAAAATAAAAAAAACTATTTTCCACTGAGTTGGTTGCTTATAGTAAAATGTTGTATTTTTTCTATTTGATATAGTACATTATTAAGCAAATGATATATCTCATGTTGTTAATCAAATTAGGATGTCTTGTACCTTCAATTCAAGTAAATTGCTAACACATTAGACAAAAACTAAGAAGTCATTTCAAAAAACATTGTTGTTAATCAAATTATATTAAAAATAAAAAACTTAAAAATCAACCCAAAAAGTTTTTTTAAAAGGCAATCTCAAAACTTTTTTGATATAGGTATTATATGTAATGAGAAAAAGTTGTATTGCATGCAACATTTTAATAGTAAACAAAAGATATGCTATTGGAATACAATTTTTCAACTTGTTATGTGATCTAGCAAACATAGCAACCCTCATCTATTGACCATCCAAATTTATCATATAATCATACTGCCTTGCAATCAGAACTAAACAAACATGAAAAGAACACACTATAATTAAATAATAAAAAAATAATAAAGCATTTATTTAAAATAAATAGTAATTGGGTGACATATTTATTATTAAAAAATGGGAAAATTGCTTGGAGGAACCAAAAAAAATTGGCTCAAGCATCCTCCTCCCCAGCCCCAAAACTCTAACCCCCAAGCCCTAAAATTGAAAAAAAAAGTGCAACCAAGCCCCAAACCCACTGCCCAAGAAAAAAATTCCCAAATTACCCTTCTTCCCCATTTAAAACACAATCAATTTCTTCCTCCTAAAATCTGGGCAAAGACCTCCCCCTTCCCCCTCATCCGCATCCTCTCCTCCTCCCCCTTCCCTTTCCTCCCCGACCCTCTCCTCGCCTCCGTCCGCCTCCCCTTCCCCTCCTCCTCCCTCCTCATCCACATCCTCTCCTCCCCCCTTCCCCCTCCTCCCCAACCCCCTCGGCTCCGGCTGCCTCCCCCCTCCCCTACCCTCCGGATAAGAAGAAGCCGAAGGCGAAGAATATGCTGCCGTCGTCGAAGGAAGGCCGGGGGGCAAGGCGGGGAAGAAGAAGAAGAAGAAGAAGTCGAAGAGCGTGGAGACGTCTTCTAGAAGCTGGCCCAGGACGCCTCCCTCCTTGCCCGCGAGATCCAGACCTCCGTCCGCCTCGTCCTCCCCGGCGAGCTCGCCAAGCACGCCGTCTCCGAGGGCACCAAGGCCGTCACTAAGTTCACCAGCTTCTGAACCGTTGGGTCGGGATTTGGGTCCGGTCGTGTGCTCTGGTGTTGTTTGGGATTCAAGGGTCTGGGTTTCGCTGCTTTTTGGCTGCTTGTTGGAATTTCATTTTGTTAGAAATAGCAGTAGGTTATTATGGTGGGTAGTAGTTTTTGTAATATAAAGTCGACTTTTGAAATTAAAGTGTCTTGATTAGTATGATATATGTCTACTGGAATTGTCATCTCATATTTTCTTCTGTGTTGCGGAATTGTTCTTTGGTCTCCGCCGAGTCTTGTTTCATCTTTTCTTGTGCTTGTTTGGATTAACTCTTAAATATTTGGAAGTAGTTCTAGTTTTCTTGCGATTCCAGGACAACGTTTCTTTTTTGCTATTGTAATTTATCCTCAAGAGTTCAATCGGAGCTTGGCATGGGCTTTATCCTTATTTTATCTTCTGTGGGTTTAGTGTATGCAGGTGTGGGTGTGGCTAGCGAAGAAAATTTGAGTTTTGAGTTTATTGTTTGTACTGCACATTGCTGTAGATTGGTTCTACGAAGGAAAATGAGATGATGGGTTGGGATTGTAACATCCTGATGTATTTTTGTTTGATGTGTTGAAATCATTCGTAAGGATGATTTTGATCCAATTAGAGTTCAATTTGGAAGTGTTGTTATGTTTCTTAGTTATTCAAGGTTGAATGAGAAAATGAGGTATTTTTTGGAACATATATGTATCACAGTTAACCGTAAATGTGATAAATAAACATATAATGTGATATTTCAATGTTACATGTGACAATTCAATCCTACATGTGACAGTTCTATCTTGTATGTGATATTTAGATCTGATTTGTGACTTTTTGGTGTTACATGTGACACTGAGACCTCATATGTGACGTTAACGTATTATATGTGAACGTTATACGTGTACTTCATATCAAGCACCTGTTACGGCTTCTCGGATCAATTTTAATGACTTCGGATCAAGCACCTGTTACGATTTCGATCTCATCTTCCAGAACCACTCGGTGTCGGTGACCTCCTCATCGAGGTCGTCGGATCCGTCGTCGACAGGGCCGGTGATGAGGGAGTTGAATTACATAGGATTTTCTAGATTTATAAATGTTAACAATAACAATGGGGCGACGCCTTTGCATCTAGCGGCGAGGCAAAGATGATTTTTATTTGTTTTAAATCTGTTTGCTTTAAATTTGAGTTTTGAGTTTATTGTTTGTACTGCATATTGCTATAGATTGGTTCTACGAAGGAAATAGGATGATGGGTTGAGATTATAGCTTAGTTATTCAATGTTAAATGAGATGTTTGGTAACTTTCATTTGCTGTCTTTCTAATGTAAGCAACGCTCAATGTTATATGTAAATGAAAAAAGAAACATTGTTTGTGGTAAATGAAAAAAGAAATCAAGTGTCCATTTCAATGTTATACGTGACATTTGAGTGTTGTATGTGATATTTAGATGTTGCTTATGATATTTATTGTTTATACGTGACATTTGGGTGTTGTATGTGATATTTGGGTGTTGCTTATGATATTTATTATTTATACTGACACATGACTGTAATATCACATACAACACCCAAATATCACAAATCAGATCTAAATATCACATATAAGGTAGAACTGTCACATGTAAGATTGAATTGTCACATATAACATTGAAATGTCACATGATATGCTTATTTGTCACATTTACGGTTAATTGTGATACATATATGTTCCCTCATTTTCCCATTTAACATTGAATAACTAAGAAACATAACAACCCTCCCAAATTGAACTCTAATTGGATTAAAATCATCCTTACAAAGGATTTTAACCCATCAAACAAAAATACATCAGGAAGTTACAATCCCAACCCACCATCCCATTTCCTTCGTAGAACAAGCTACAGCAAAATATTTGTGTGTCAAACAAAAATTAACTACAAAGTACAACCAAGTGTCACATATAAACGATAACTGTCACAAACAACAACAAAATATCACAGAACACAGATAAGAGTCACATATAATAGAGTATTGCCACATAAGATGAGTAAAGGTCACACATAACAGACGAACGTCGCATATGAAAGCATAATGTGACATTTAATAACTCAAGTTCATAGAAAATGGCTATACTTTGTAGTTAATTACAAATGCACATTTTATCTTTTACAAACAGCTAGTAAACATGCAACATCCAACAAATGAAACAGTTACATGTGTTTGTCTAATACTGCCACTCAATAAATGGTACATCATTACGCCCCAAAGTACAAAATATATTCTGGATCATCAATATCTAACTTCAATCACAACTTCTTCCATTCACGACCTACGCATATGATTTGAGTAGCAAGTCCTGCACGTAACATCTCGGACTCCCTTTGTAAGGCTTCAATATTCATTGTCTCCCTTCCATTTAGAATCGTCTTGATGAAAAAAAATATACATATATGCCACAATCATATCTGTAAAAATATCAAGTAATACTTAAACTATAGCATAGGTAACTGGTAACGATAATATATCACACAAAATACCAAAATATCACATAACAACAGCATATGTCACACGGAATACCAAAATGTCACATAACAACATCATATGTCACATAACCGTAGCATATGTCATACAGAATACGAAAACATCACATAACAGCAGTAAAAGTCACATAGAATACCAAAATGTCACATAACAGCAAAATATATCACCCAAAATGTCACTATGTCACATGAATCTACATCATGAAATTTTCCTTTTTTTGCTAGAAGGGAGTTCAATAGATTCAATAACATCCACTACGATCAATTAACTAAGATGAAACATGTCTGATGAGAAACAATGCAGAGTTTCTTATTTGTTTAGCCAACGGAAATCTTCCTCGTTATCCAAACATCCAAATTCAGAAGCCCAGACATGCCCTAAATGTTAACATTGTGTGAATGAGTTAAAAAAATACCCATAAATGAAAAAGATACCGCCATAAAAATACCGATTAAAGAAAAAATGAACCTATTGTGAATTTGTAAATGTTAAGAAAATACCCCTAACATCAACATGATCAAGCGCATATCCAAAAAGATCAGGTCTCCGACACGACAAATTTAAACCATTCAACAATAAACTTAAAAGAATATATAAATGTCACGACAAATTATACGAGTATAGGCGGTGGTTCTGAATCAGCAGGTTTAATCCAATTTGGGAAAAGATGTCTCTTGTCACCTTCATACCATAGATACTGATCTAGGTATGCATCTGTTATTTTCTCTAGAGGCTCAACCTCATATACTAGAATCAGATAGCTATACAAATCCATGAACTCGATGCCAACCTGAAAAATAATAATAAGTCAAACAATGGAAAACCATATTAAAAGTTGAAACAATCTAATAAACAACCCCTGGAATGAACTGAGCTTACTTCTTTGAAGGCCTATTGTGTAAGTGACGCTTTATCCTTGACAAAGCTTCATGAGGGTTATCATACGCCTGTTCAATAAGACCCAGTTCTTCCCTTTGTAACTGGTTCAATCTCACCGCCACACTGTATGATTCTTTTAGCCTTTCCAGAGCAAGGAAGTCTGAGATGGTTAGAGTTATGGTTCTGCAAGTTGCAACTGACACCATTACTTCCACCTTCTATACACAATCTCTCATGTGACGGTGGTTCTGCACGGCATTTCGTCGAACAGTTGGCGAGCGAAGTTGAGGGAGCCGGCCGAGGCGTAGGCGTGGAGCATGGATGAGGCGGCATGGGGGTCGGAGTGGAGGCCGTGCTTGATGGAGAGGGAGTGAAGGGGAAGGGAGGAGGAGGGGGAGGAGCGGAGGAGGAAGGGGAGGGTGAAGCGGTCGGGGTGGAGACGGGAGCGGATCATGAGGCGGAGGAGGAGGAGGGGGAGGGGGAGGGGTGGGGCCGGAGGAGGAGTGGGCCTGGATGAAGGAGTTGAAGGCGAAGGTGGAGGGGCAGTGGGAGTGGGTGAAGGTGAGGGAGGCGAGGGGTTCTCGTCGGCGGCTGTAGGGAAGCGAGACCTCGTCGGCGGTGGAGGAAGAGCGTCGGCGGTGGTGGGGGAGGGGGAGGTCTTGGGTCAGATTTGGGGCTGGATTTTTTGGGTTTTAAATTGGGAAGAAGGGTAATTTTGGAATGGATTTCTTGGACAGTGGGTCTCTACACTGTTTGGGGGTTGGTTGCATTTATGTTTCAAAATAAGGGCTTGAGGGTTATGGTTTTGGGGCTGGGGAGGAGGATGCGTTACCCAAATTTTTTTAGTTCCTCCAAGCAATTTTCCCTTAAAAAAATATAAAGAAGAAAGTAAATACATCAAGTAAGCCATGTAATAATTTTTACACGAATAAGTCATGGAGTTAAAGGCTAGTGAATTTATGATAAGTTGTCTTTTCAGATTATTGTCATCATCATATTATTTATTATTTTTTGAATCTATAGTAAAAATAATTAAAATTTTTATTAATTATGATAGGATTAGAATGTATTATTATTTATAATAAATTGGATTTTGTTAATAAGTGCCCGCAGGACACTTGTTGAGAGTCATTAATTAGCCTTGGTAACACACATTTTTAAACTTACAAACAGATTGGGAGCTGACCACCTTTATTGCATTTATACCAGCTAGGTATTCTTGTTGCCATAATTGATATTTTGCCTCTGATCATTGAAGATATGACCCCTATTTTCATCTAATGTGATATTAAACTGTTGCTTAATGTTGATCCCTTGATGGAGCATTCAGGGTTTGCGCAATGATGGCCTTTGAGCTCACATTAATGCCTTCCAGGTTTGTCTAAAGTATGCGGAAGATACCTATTATATCTCTTATGATATTTTCCTTCGACCACCTCTCATTACCTAGAATCTAGTTCACTTAATTAAGTGTTGATAAATGCTATATTGAATCAAATGCTAGCTCATTTGGAGATATATGGCGATCATGATCACAATTATTAGATCATCCTCATTTTAATCTAAGTACTCATTTAATCAAGCATTTCGTATAAACTTAATCTCAACCGAAGAAACAAGAAGAAACCCATTTCAATGTTTCAAAATCCATCAATATAAAAATACATAAGAAGTAATAAATTTGAATCAAAACATCAAATTATTAACTGATCATAGTACCATAAGAGGGGAAACAAAGAAGACAACGAAATGGAATCCAAAGCACTATATATGTCCACTCATTGATTATTGATCTAAAGAGTTTCCAGGAAAACAAAAGGTAAAAAGAATAGACATAAATGGGCACACGAAACTTTTTCCCATAACAGTAAGAGCCCTTAATGAGGATAGTAAAGCACATGTGAGAATAAGTGGCAGTGCACGCGCGCTTCTGGCAATTATTACTGGACTTGATAAGAATGCAATTCATCAACATAATTTATTATATTTTGATATCTTCACTATCTCACTATCGCAAAATGGATCTATGGGGATAGTTTATCAGGCTTCCTGCTAAACAACAAAACCTTCTTCATATGCCCAAAGGAACGGTTACTCATTCGATACCATTGCTGTTGTAGTCTTTAGTCTAACGTGACAGCTCATGATCCAAGTAGCGCGGTTCGTGAACTATTCGCGTTTATAAAATTTGGGGATGGTTTAACTATTGGGACAGTTCATATGGTAACGATTACGTGGCAACGGGAACAATTATAGTTTTAAGCTATTGTGACACTTATGCACCAAGGAGGGCGATTTCGAGTTTGACCTATGAAGATGGTTATGTATCTATGGGGACGGTTTTATTTACTACACCAACGGTTTTATACCAAAGGAGACGGTTGTATTTTATAAGTATGCATAAGCTTGTTTAGCAATGAGGATGGCTTTCAAATGTCAAGATATGGGAATGGTTATATATAGCAAAGGGGACGATTTTCAATTTCGACCGATCAAAGCAAATTATCATCTAGATATCACACATTTTTTAGACCTACGATTTTAAAATTAAAAAAAGAAAAAACAAAATAAAAACTCCATGATTTATACCTGCTTGTGTCACAAACAAATAAATGAAACTCCAAATTTTACAAGCAAACAACCAAACATAAGGAACGATTCATTAGTTCATTACAATGACTTGAGTACAACTTTTTTTTCTTTTGTCCAAAGTACATGACTAAATCATCAATACAGAGCCCTATGATTAATGAAACATTGTATTTAGCCAATTCTATAGTTAATTTGTTATACAAAAGTGAACGGTGTATACTAAAAAGTTATTGGGGATGAAGAGCGCTAGCTACAGCTCATCCCTACTAGCTATAATATATAGCAATATATGGCAAAGAGGACAAGGTGTTGCAGTGGTAGAACTCTCCAGTGGTATACAATTGATACCGTATTCAATCCTATAGGCATGTTTAGCGAACTCCTCAAAACAGGGCTGGGATTGATCCTAACCCAGTTTTGAGGTAAACTGTTCTTTTTTTTTATCCAAAAGAAGGAGAGCATTAAAAAAACCAAGTTTAAGACCTCTTTTTTGGCTTATGAAAAACTGGCCCAATTTTTGCCAATTAAAACCAAATCCAAAACTGGGCCAGATTCAGCTCTGGCTCAATTTCAAGGTTTGTCAAACACACCCATGGTTCGAAAAAATTTTGTAATTTTTTTTACTTATGAATCAACAGTTTTACTTCCATTTACTTTAAGCCACCTATTCCCAAAAAAATGTATATATTCCCCCCTATAGAACAAAACCTTTCCCCTATTAATTTCCAAACCTACCAACTTCAAAAATTTCACTATGACTTTTTACCTATAAACCAAAAAATTCCATCCCAATTTATATTTTAGTCCATCTACTTCCAAAGTATAAACCCAATCAATTTTTATTTTAAACTCGCTCACTGCCAAAATGGGGTTTTTGTCTATGAATCCAAAGTTTTATCCCTATTTATTTTTGAACCCACCCACTTCCAAAATCACTTTGATTCTCGTTATGCCCAAAATTTTATCATGTTTTTTACCTATAAACTCAATATTTTACTCCCATTTATTGTTACACCCATCCACTTCCATAACAGTCGGGTTTTTGCATATAAACCCAATGCTTTATCCCCACTAATTTTTTTGGACCTACCAAGTTGCTTCCAAAGTTTTACTAGCGGTTTTTTGCCTCTAAATACAAAGTTTCACACCAATTTATTTTTGAGCCCACCCACTTCCAAGAAGTCTTTTTCCCACCTACGGGGAGAGAAAAAAAAGCTTGCCTATGAATCCAAAGTTTTACCCCCATTTATTTTTAAACACACCCTCTTTTTTCCCTTTTTTCTTTTTGTTTTTTTTTTCTTTTTTTTTTCCCAAAAAGCCCATCCTCCTCCAATCACTCCTACACTTAAAAACGCTGCAGAAACTTAATATTAAACTCAATGTTTTACCTGTATTTATTTATGTATTGACTCACTTCCAAAAAGTATTAGTTGTCTACAAGCCAAAGTTCAACTCTCATTTATATTTGAATCCATCCAATTTCACAATCAATCTTAGACCTAAAATATTTAGTGGAATTTTTAAACTCACACTTTATTTCAACGGTTGGGTTTGCATTATAAGTTGCTATATTTTAATGTAATTTGCTATATTATTTTCTAAGTGGTTACGTGTACAATGTATGTTTAAACCAAATGCTTAAAACAATATTTGTTGTGACTTTTTAAACTAATGTCGCCGCATCACGCTAGTCAAATTTTCTCATGTTCTAGCTAGAATGAAAAATTGCAGGTAGTCAACTGAGCGAGGATAACTAGAGGTAAACCTAGATGTATGATGTTGCGCACATTACCTAAAAAGTACAAAATGAATACTGCAGGATATCAAGAACAACTAAGTGAAAAGAAGGTTTTATGTAGGCAGATCCAATTAGGTAAGACACATCTATGAAACTGGCTATCAACAAGGACCAGGCAAACGAATATAAGCTTGTTTCCATACAGATAGAAAGCCAGTTGCTTTGGTGCCTAGGACGCCATCGCCATGCCTAACAGCTATGTCACATGTAGTTTGATGTGATCTTTTCCTTTTGCTATTCTGTATGTATTTGGTCTTGAAAATAGTGCTAGCATCTATGACCATATCAAGCAGAAATAAAAGATCAATGGCTGAAAATATTTTCGACTTTAAAGTGGGGGACCAATGGCAGAGTTCAGATTTAAAATCTGTATTCAGAAATTTCACTTAAAACAACAACTAGAACATCACAACATGTGGAGAACAGATGTTCCAAGTGATGAAAAGCTAAAACTCTGTGTCACAGACTCATTACATGACAGTGTAGCTGATAGAGACATAACATAGGTCAGTCATCTATCTATATAAAACAGTGGAGTAGAAAGCACGTATAACTTGCCAAAATTGACTGCAATCATAGAGTTGTCATAGAGTTAGAAATGAAATACATACTAAACAGAAAAACTGAAATGAGCAAGGCATGCCAAAAGTTTAGCGCTTCCAAAATTACAAAGCTTAACTTGGTGGGTAAGAGGATCAACCTGCACAATAACCAGTAATGATTATACCAAACAAAAAGCTGACAGTAAAAAAAACTCAAGAGTGATGTGTCGAAAACAGCTTACCAGGAGGTTTTGTGGTTTAACATCTCTATGACAAACACCCGGAACAGAATGAATATATGCTAACCCCCTAAATATCTGCACCAAGACAAGAAGACGATTACCCCTATGCCCAATAACAAAAAACATATATATACTCAAATACATTAAGAAAACGAATAGACCTGATACAGCTAAAGCTTCACATAGATAAGCGGCATTCTTTGATTAGCATTGCTATAATGCTTTAAAACGCGGTACACGGTTTCAGGAACATACTCCATAACCAAGTTGAGGAAAAGCTCATCTCTGCTTGTAGTGGAGAAGAAACAGTGCCTCAAAGGGATGACATTAGGATGATCCATGGACCGCATAAGTTGCAGCTCTCGGTTCTTGCACCGTTTATCCTGTAATACTTTCTTTATTGCCACGGTCTACCCTGTTTCCAAACATTTGGCCTGTATAGAAAAGAAACAACGTACCAAAGAGAGAACATTTAGGCCATAATTGACTTGTTGTGGGCAAGAGGATACGTAGACAGTCTTTATGATGCAGTCGATTTGGTGAGTAGACACTGATGGTTTGGGAGAGTGTTCGCACTCTCGTTTGGGTCTTGACTTGTTGTGGATTGAGTCCGTTGTCGTGAATCTTTTCACTTCATACTGGACACAACAAGTGAGACATTTGATTTGGTTGGTGTCGTCTTAGTTTTGGGAAAACTTCACCGATGTAGAGAATTATAGATTTGGCGAAGGTTTCGAAGAAGAACAGGTTTTGGAGCTCAGGGTTCAGTTTTGGAGGTGTACGGTCGACTGCGGTGCAAGGCCGGTCGACCGCATTCGTGCAGGGACCTAGAATTTGATTCTGGGCTTGGCGCGATCGACCGCCCAAACCCTATAATCAAATCTGGGCTTTGTCGTTTGGCACGGTCGACCGCCACGGTCGACCGCCAGACCCTGTAGGTGATTTTTGGGTTTTGTTGTTGGATCGCGGTCGATCGCGAGATTTGGGCGGTCGACCGCCGGTCGGGTCAGGCCCATATATTTGTTTCATGTTCGCTTTGGGATTTGTGTTTGCTATAAATACAAACACACGTTTTTAGGGTTTGATGCAAGGTAGATCAGGGGTTATTGACAGGTTTCTTGTGAGAGTAATTGGTGAGAGTTGAGAGCTTTTGTTTGAGAGATTAGTTTTGAGGGTTTTGAGTGATTTGTAATCTCTATTTGGTGTTCTCTCTCTCTAATAGTAAAACCCTTCATCCTTCTTGCCCCATGGACGTAGGTAACTTGCTAAACCACGTTAAAATTGGTTGTTTGTGTTTGTGCCGTTATTTTGAATCGTTCTCTCTCGGCGTTTGTTTGGTTTGGTTCCTCGAAGCGCGCACAACAGAATGATGATTCTACAGGTATATGTGGCTTAAAATTTATTATTATGTCATTTTACCTTTTAATTTATTTTTTATGATTGGACTAATAATTGCTCAGTTTTTGTAGAA
>BQKN01060141.1:6649-21817 GCA_022839385.1 Asparagus kiusianus
AACACTCGATGACCTACGTTACGTGTTTATTGACCAATCATCCACCGCGACAGGAGGTCCTCGCGCAATTTTAAAGCTTTTGGCAAAGTATAGCACTTTATGGGAAAGTATAGCACCTTATGGCCAAAGTATAGCTCTATATGGTAAAGTATAGCACCTTATTGGCAAAGTATAGCACCTTATTGGCAAAGTATAGCACCTTATGCTCTCTGAAAATTCTGCACCTTAAGTTGTCTAAAACCAAATCAGTTTTTTTCACCGAGGTGGATAATTGGTCAAGCGATACATAACGTAGCTCATCGAGTGTTGCATGGCCCTAAAAAAACTGATTAATATACACAAACTGAGTAGCCAATACAACTTGCTCAGTGCTTATCAAGTTCATTACAGATTATCACTTCTCATACAATTATCACTTGCACATAACATTGAATGAAATTAATCCATGAAGACACTATGGAAATAATCCAAAATCACCAATATCAAAACGTTGTATACATTTCTACAAGATACATTTCTACTAGATACACTGATAAATTTCTAATAGAAAATTTGATACAACATGATACATTGGATAGTGCATTTGATACAATATACACAAAAATCATCTATATATACATAATATAGAAAATTTCATACAACACGATACATTGGATACTACTTGGTAAATCATATTGCAGGCTGTAGTTGATTTGCCGTTTGGGTTGTAATATGACAGCAATGCGAAGATCTGATTGAATGCCAAGAGTGGGGGATTCTCTCATGTATTTAATTGAAAAGTTAGTGTGCATTGACGAATGGTTTCTGATTGAGGGGTAGCTGTGCATTACGTTAGGTGTTGACGACAATAGAAAATGATGAGGTGCATCCGGAGGACGTAGAAAGGCATACCGATGGGCTAAGATCATGGCGGTCCACAAAACCAAACTTCTCTTGGACATTTCATCAAACACCTCTATTGCCTCCTCAACCAATAGCAATATGGCATAACCGCTAATCGTTGTAGTCCAAATAACTATATCCCTTTTGTCATTCCATCAAACACCTTCTATGCATCAACCTAGTCACCAAAACATAGATATATATGAGCAAAATTGTTATGCACATACCATTTCCTGAAGCATAAGCTTGATAAGAATCCATCAATTTATAAGAACAAGACATCTTTAACAAGCTATTGCCAAAAAAATCCAAAATTTCAAAAGTTAACATACAGTATTTGAAAACCCAAAATTTCAAAATGTTAACAAGCTATTGATGTAGGATTAGTGTCTTCTATGAGGAGAAATATTAATGGAGGAGAGAGATTTCTCAAGAAGAGAGGGGAAATTAATGGAGGAGAGAGAGAAGGAGAGAGTAATTGAAGATGGGTACCAAATTGGGGGTTGGTGAAGTGGGAGAGCAACCCACCATTTTCTCCTACCATTGTCGCCATTGATGCTCTGTTGTTAGCGGTGATCAGAAGAAGAGAGAAAGTGAGAAGAAGAGAGAAAGGGTAATATTGGGTTTTTCAATTTTGGAAAAAATACAGTATAAAAATAGAGAGATATAATAGACATTGAGTTTAAAAATAAGTCATATGGGTACAATGAGTTTATTGATGTTTAGAAAAGTGGATGGGTTTTTAAATAAGTGGGGGTAAAACTTTAGGTTAAAAAATGATTTTCCCTAAAAAGTATAGGTTTGTGTGCCTAGAATCCCCTATGGGCAAAGTCCCTATTCCTCCTTTCATATTTGTTGCAGCTCTTTTGCTTCTTGATGATCAAAGGTATTTTAATCTCCAAGCAATCGCTCATACTATTTTTCCTTTTTCTTTCCGGACACTAATAAGTGGTATAGTTCTTGAGTTGTTATGATGAGCTTCTGCAGCTCTCTTTAGGATTTCTATCATCTTCTCATCTTTATGATTTATCATAACTCCTCAAGGCTTGCAAGGTTTTAGATGCCAAAGATAGTTTCTTTCTCTCTAACTTGTTTGGATTCTCTCTAACTTGTTTGGATTGAGGGTAATAAGGGAGAAGGAAAGTTAGGGGAACCATTCACCTTATTTGGGAACACTTAGGAGATGAAGTTATTCACCCTAGTTCCTCTTAGTTCACCCCTTAATAGTATAAAATTTGTTACCCTTCAAATTGGGGTGTAACCAAAGGGAAGGAAACTCCCTTCCCTTCTCTTCTCTTTTCTCATCTAGCTTCCCTTAACTTCCCTTAACCCCATTGAAATCCAAACACGCCCTAAAGTGTAAGTCTAATGCTAATCATTTAAGTTTGGGTATTGCTCCTTCAAACCACAAGGACTCCAAACCCAAGTCATTAAAACACAATATCAATACCCCTAGAGTTTGGAATCCTTCACCGTCAAAGCACAATTGATTCTTTTTAATGGAATAATTATGGAGTGAAAGTTTGATTCGATTTGGTAGAGCTTGGAGAACTTTTGTCGCATCATCCTCTAGTTCCCTATGACTCAAAGCTAACTTGAGTTGACCAAATTGGTAAGTGAGCCAACCTATCAAGGTGGTGCACCGAGACAACCATTAACCTTGACCTTGAGGCATTCAAGGAGTAGAAGAGGTGAAGTTAAAGAATCTAGTATGTTAAGTTCTCGTGAACATACCTCCAGTGCACGTAGGCAATTGCTCAATTTTGAAAGGAATACACAAAAGTCATTTTTACTTCCCCCACAAAAAGTGCGTGACGCCTATCCTTCTCAGATGTGTCAGGTGCCCAAGCTCTTTCAATACCACCCCTTCGTTTTCATCAAAAAGCAAGCCTGTCAAATCCTTTATAAGGCTTGTAATTGACCAATTGCTCTAGGAAGGCTGATACCAGATGAACCACCAAGAATATTGTACAGCTTTTGGAGATTGATGATTCCAACTGGTGTCTCTCTTAAGTCGCTACCTCTGAAATCAAAAGTGCCAAGACTATATATATATAGCCCTGTTCAAAAAGCCCGCCGAACCCGGCCCGAAAACCTGGGCCAGACCCGGGTCCGGGTCCCCTCGCTGGCGCCCGGCTCGGACCCGGCCCGGCCCGGAACAATTCCGGCCGGACAACGAAACCGGGTCGGGCGGCTCGAACCCGGAGCTCAGCCCGCCCACAACGGTCACCGTCGGTGACCATTACGGGCAAAAATCCGGGCTGGACCGGGCCAGCCCGGCCCGGTCAAAACAGTCATTTTTGACATTTTGCCCCTTAAACCGGTCAAAAAAGGCTATTTGGGGAGGGTTTTTTAGTCATTTGCCTAGGAGGCTGCCTCTATAAATAGAGGGGGGTTTTCACTTCTTCTCTTCACACCAAAACTCATCTACTTCTCTCTAATACTCTCTTATACAATCTTATACTCTCTTATACTTTCTAATCCTTTCAACAAATGGCTTCTGGATCTGATTATGAAGAGCAAAATCTATCTCCTACCGATATTGAAATAAGTCCTCCTACAACAACAGCTACTCCTCCTATCAGTGATAATCCTGAATCCGGTGGTGACGAATCTGCTCCAAGAGCTCCTAAAAGGCCGAGATCTGATGTGTGTAATTTTTTGTGAGAAGATAGACGTCACCAAGGATGAACACGGTAGGATCCTCATCTAGAAGACTAAATGTGCGTTGTGCGGCCGGACTTTCCAAGCTCATCATAAGAGCGGCACCAACCACCTCAAACGCCATATAGAAAAACACAACAAATGTCAGACTCCTCAATGTGATATCCGACAATCTATGATTTCAAAATCCTCCTCTTCTAGTAGTCTCGGGACTTGGAATTATGATGCTGCCCGAGCCAGGAAATGCGTTATCAGGTTTATCATTCTTAAAAGTCTTACTTTTAAATTAGTAGACGATGATGAATTTGAAGATTTGTTTAGAGATGGTTTTTATCCCAATTTTAAAAAAAAAAATTCTCGTCAAACCTGTCAACGTGACATTTTAAACATTATCAAACGGAACAAGGAAAAATAATTTCTTATTTTAAAATTTTAAACTGTAAATTTTCTTTAACTTCTGATATTTGGACATCTAGAGCACAAACAGGTTATTTATGTATCACAGCACACTGAATAATTGATAAAAATTGACAAATATTTAAAAGTGGTGTTTCTTTTATTGCAATTGAAGAGTTACATACTGGTATTAATGTAGCCAATTTAATAGTTGAAGAACTTATGAAACTAGAAACTGATCAAAAAATATTTTCTCTTTCACTAGATAATACAAATAACAATGTAGTTGTAGATTTTCTCAAAATAACTCTGTCATTGCTGTGTCATGATGAACTTTTTCATATTAGATGTATATGCCATATTTTAAATTTAATTGTTCAAAGTACATTTACTAAAATTAAACTCATGATATAAAAGGTTAGAACAGTTGCTTATATGCATACTGCTTCTGAACAAAGACTTATAAGATGAAAACAAATGTGTAAAAGAAAAAAATATTAAGGCTAGACTAATTCCAAAAGATGTTGACCATAGGTAAAATTCCACATATGCAATGTTAAGTGTAGCTATAGAATATAAAGAAATTATAAATAATTTTATAAATTATTTTGCTTCTAATTCTAGCTCTTATGGAATAACTGAAGATGAATGGACAATTATATGCAATTTAAATGAGATGTTACAAGTTTTTTATGATGCTACTATGTTATTATCTGGTTATTATTATCCAACTATTACTTTAGCTGCTTTACAAATTTTAAATATTCAAAAAAATTTAACAAATATTGTATGAATGATAGTTTTGGAAGTATAATTTTTTAAATGGAGAGCAAATTTAATAAGTATTTTAGACTTATTGCTCATATTTTTGGTTTGGAGGTTCTTATTGATCCATGTTTGAAGGATATTGGCCTTCGAAGTTTGTTACAATCATTGTATCGTGGACAGATTATAGAGTTAGATGATGGGTCCAGCATTACTGTTACTTCTCATCATTTAGCTATTAGAAATTATTTTCAAACCTTATATGATGAGTACACAGCTAGACATGGTGTAGTCTACAGTCTGCAGCTTCGGCGCCTTCGAGTTCAAGCCAAGATAAAAGTGTAAGTTTTGATAGGCATGCAATGATAGCTGAGCTAACTAGTAGGTCTGGACTTAGATCATCGTTGAGGTTTCTGAAATAGATGAATATTTATCTGCTTCTTTAGTTAAATGTTAAGGAAATGCTTTAGATATTTTGTAATGGTGGAGAGTATATTGATAAGTTTCATATCTTATACTTTCCACCATGGTTCGTGACTTACTAACAGTACATGTTTCGACGGTAACTTCGGAATCCGCCTTCAGCACAACAGGACGTTTGATTGACGACCACAGGACATGCTTAGATCTGTATACTATACAATAGGTAATGTGCTTACAAGATTGGTGGAGGTACGAGAACCGAATGCAAGGCATCGATCGGATGGCTGGAATTGAAGATAAATTTAAAGAGTTTGGACTAGCAGATAGATATAAAGATTAAACAATATTCATCAAATTGTAATTTTTATTTCTTAGCTTTAAATTTGTAATGAATTATTTTAGAAACAGTTACAAATGATAGTGATATAGGTGAGTAGGTGCCAACCTAGTTGGGATGTACTCATCTATTGTGATGCGACGAATTCCGAAATAAATTTATACTTGTAAAAGATTTACTGATTATTAATAAAGAATGTATTTTTCATCTTTTGTTTTTATAATTTTTCGTATTTGTAATTTATGTCATTTCAAGTTATTAATAATATGATTGTTTTTATTTTTATTTTCTATAATTTTTTGTAATTTTTATATATATTTTAAATTTTAAAGAGATTTTTAAAAAGTTAAAAAAAATAATAACCAAAAAAACACGGGTCGGGCTCCGGTTTTGCCCGACACGGGTCCGGTTTTGGACATGCATATATATATATATATATATATATATATATTTTTACACATACATATATATATATATATATATATATAACCTCAATATCCAACACCCTCAAAAGTTTTGAGTTTGAGTTTAAGCATTGACGGTGATGCATTAGAGAACATAATCAATGACCTAACATGGGATAAGCTCATGTTAACTGAGAAGCTTGGATTGATACACATCGAATTGCACCTCGCTGCAAAAATGTGTGAAGATCCACAACTAATTCTCCTCTATGGATTTTCAGATGACAAATTGAAGCATAATATCATGAAACTGGCAAGTTTTCACCTTCCCATTAAAACTGATCTCAATCGGTGTTGGATCATCGTCAAAGTATGAATCTGCTACTGCAACACTCTCCATCGTCATGTCGCGATGCTCTGCAACAAACCCTTTTGATATCCAAATTCTCTGCATCCTCTTCCGGCTGATCAACTAATCCCATTTCCTCATAGTAAGGCAAAGATTTGTAACAAAGGCCTAGTGTCCAAGTCATTCCTTTAAGTGTGGGATTAATCTCTAGCTCGAAGCCCAGATGATGTGAAAGGTTCTGCCATTCAATAGGACTTGTCTTATTAGGTTTTCTAGTAAGTAAACCTCTTATGGTTGCAATGGCTACGCAGAGTCTGCCTCATTTCTTCAAGAATTGCTCAAAGTGATGTTCAGGATGCATAGGAAGAAAATGGATAGGAACAAATACTTTCCTGCAGAGCAGATCCTTGGACTTCCTCATAGAAGAGAGGCTTGAGTTTGTAGACATGTTTATGATTGAGTGAGGAACCAGTGTAGGCCACATTTTCCATCCTTGTGGTGACTATAACATTGCTACTATTGTTGCAATCCAGTAATAATACAAGATTATGCTCTCCCACGCTTCAATTGTCCAAACAACAAATATGTACCTCATATCCTTGAGATGGTCTTTGATCTTCTCGCCAAGTTCTAGCCCATCCATTTTCTCTTGTTGCAACTGAGACTTCGTGAACAATTTTTTGAACATTTTGCTGAGAAGCTTCTTATTGTTGACGGATTAAGAAATAGCAATCCAAATGATTCAGTTCATTTGTCCATTGTTAATCATCAAAGATTTAGTAGACCTTCTTGGTGAAAGCGATCTTGCCTAAGCCACCACAACCAACAAAAGAAATCACATCTAACTGAGGTTCATTCTCCTCCAATAGCCACCCAATGAGCTCACCTCGAGGCTTCTCAATGCCCTCAAGCTCAGATTCTTCGATGAAAGAAAGCATTTTGTCGAGGATCATAAACTTGTTGTCCATGGCTCCTACTAGTGGTATTTATTATTGGATTATGCGTGGATGTAAATCTATATTGTCAAGCTCTCTCGCTAGCGTCCTTTGCTTGGATTTTGATCCGTTGGATCTATTTGGCAATCCAACGACTCTTTGCCTATTTTTCACTGATATGGCACCAACTCATGAGGGATGTTGCAAGCAGCTTGTCAAGATGAAGCTTGAACTCATCAATGCAATCTTCGTGTTGTAGGCGAAGCTCCCTCACTGTCTTCATCCCACTCCCTCTTAATCTAGCTTCTCTCTTGGCTCACTTCCTCTTCCGCAACATCCTCTTCTAAACATCTTTGATGCACTGCGGCTCTTCTCTCGCCCCACCAATCAACTTTGCTTCTTCAATTATCAAATCCCCAAGCTTCTCGACAATTAAATTCACCATAGCATCTGCCATCTCCCTATTCTTTTCTCTCTCTAACTCTCTCTCTCTTTTGCACTTCCTTGAGCAGAGAATTAATCAAATGATGCTTGGTTCTTCCTGTTTCATTGTATGGAGGAGAATACATGAAATGAATAACTTATCAATTCACGTAGGATCCATTGAGTACAACTCATTGTTTGGCTTGATCCAATGCCTAAAGTGCTAGCAATAGCTACACTTAACTCCTAGGACTTACTTTATAAACTGTTTAGAACTCTATTTATTTTCTCTTATGGGACTAATCTTGGGGTATCACATATCACCCCCACCTTAATTACGTGACAGTTAGGTGATAAGGACTCTATTGGTGGCTACTATGGGTTCTAGAGATGGCTCATACCATTCTCATGCACAATAGCACTTAGTCCCACATAGCAAATAGCTCTGCATTTTCGATCAACTAGCTAATTGTTCTGATACCATTTTTCAAACACCAGACCCGCTAGCCCATTGGCGCGATGCATGCCTTGTGACCTACTGAGTGCAACATGTTGTTTGGCTCAATCCACTGCCAAAATGGTTAACCATATTGCACTTGACTCACATGGGTTATATTATAAATCCTACAGTGTCTCATTCACCCACCAATGTGGGACTATTGTTTGGCCCAACCCATATCCACTCCCATCAGGCAGGCCGAGGCTGGTCTGGCCCCTCTTAAGACGCCTAATATTGCAAAGAATAGCTATACGGTTTGCCTAACAACCATTATCTGCTATTAAGTACGTAGTTCTTGCCTGGAGGATAAATATCATTCATAAGCAAAGACGAGTCAGTATTCTAAAAGCACCAAAAAATCCAGCTCGCTTATCTCTGGGACACGGTGTAGACCATGCAGGCAACTAAGAATCTCTTTCCCAAATTTTCAAAAGAAATATACAGGTTTTGTTCTGCAACAACGATAAAGAACAATAACAGTATAGGGGTCCTAAAACACATCCAATATTCGTCACTGTTTCTCATGAATATCACATCAGAAGAAAACAGTAAAGAAACATACTTACAAAAAGAAGACGTCTGCAGAGTTCTTTCAAAGTGTCTCACAGTTTTAGATGCTTCTTAAATGGTCCTCAAGCAAAAGGAGGAAAGAAAAGGTAACATCCTGTAACCTCACAAAAGCACATGATCAAAAACTGCACACATGCTAAGTGCCACACAGTAGTAAACTCCAAAATGAAATTGAGTCACAGATTCTGATCAAGATAAGGATCTCGTGGAGATCTATCGCCAACACCGAGATATTCAGAAACTCCAGAAACTAACACACCCAACAACGAGGTGCTGCGTGTAAGCCAACCAGCCTTTGTTGGTGACTGTTCTGGGAGCTTGATCTTCCTTTGTTCTTCTAATAACATGTCGAGCCATCTTTTCACCATGTACTCCTTCACTGCCTCAACCCCTTGGTTTGCCACCTCCAATGGTGGCAAAGATAGCGGGTTCTGATCCAAGTTGAGCTTTGTAAGTCTCTCAAGACGGCCAAATGTATCAGGCAAAGCATGGATCTGATTGTTGCTGAGATCAAGTTCCCTAAGGTTAATTAGGTCGCCAAATGTAGGGGGAAGCTCCTGCAGGTCACTGAAGTTGCTACTCAAATTTAGATACTCGAGATTTGACAGTTTTCCTATAGCATAGGGTACACCTCGTAGTTCATTAAAGTGTGCATCCAAATGCTTTAAAGATTTCATCTCACAAACAGATGTAGGAAGAGATCGAAGCTTATTAATTTGGACGCACAGCTTTTGCAGATTCACTAATTCATGCCCAATACTCGTTGGCAGAAAGGTGAGCTCATTGTAACTCACATCTAGCTCCACTAGGGATCTGGATTTTTAAGAATGTCTACATGTAAGGAGTCTGCTGATAAAAAAGATTCAGCTTAAGTTTAGAATAAGTATGAGAAAGCCAGGAGATAATCAGTACCTGCACTTAGAGATGCTATCAGGCAATGCCTTGAGCTTGTTACTAGATACATTGAGGATCTTCAGATTAAGCAGAAATCCAATAGAATCAGGCAATGAGACTAAAAGGTTGGAAGAAACTCGAAGCTCCTCTAAATGTTCCAGCCCTGCTATAGAATCTGGAATGACCTGTAAAGCAATTAGGAAAAGATTTTAGGGAAGCCTGAGGTATTGGATATGAACATGGACATAAACTCGGTCCAACTTTTTAAGGCTAATTATCGCAAATGATTCTAATTCTGATCATTAACATTATAGAACACTTAGGAACATGAATACAAAAGTAAATGCTATTTTACACTACTGGAAGTGTAGAACTGTTTATTACTACATAGAATAAGGAAATGTTACCATTTCATAATTAGAATATTTTAGAAACAACAGTGACCTATTACATTTCTTAAAAACGCATAGCAGACTTGTCATTGGTATGCACCAATGCTACCAGTAGGACCCTTGAAACAAAAATCTCACAGTAAACTATAAATTGAAGAGTTCAATAGACCTTGTGCTTCTGGCACTTGCTGCTAACTACACTGAGAACAAATATTAAAGAAGCAGAATACCAGTCCGCCACCTTAGTTGCCAAATAAAACAGATGATCTTGACTTCAGAAGGTCAGTTGAGATATATATGTTTGGTTAGTTATAACTAGTGCTATCGTCCGAACACTTGCATCATGCACTTGACATACAGTGTTTGGTTGTTTGGCTCAGAACCTTCAGGTGGTGTTGCAGGTTGTAGGCAAAAGATTGCATTTGCAGGTGTTGCTGAGGCCAAGTTGCATGCAACACCATTTACAGGCCTATAACACTGCCAAAAAAACTACAGAAATGATTCGGTTGACTTCTCCAAATAATTTGCATATAAAATGTAGATAGTTCATAAAAACTCTGTTTCGTGTAATTAAGAGATTATTTAGTACTCAATTTACTAGCCATTATATTTAGGACCAGGAATATCCTCGATGGGGAAAAATAGAGACAACAACACAGTATTTCATGCAAGTGCGATCTGGAATTTTGCCACTGGTAACAGAATGAAGTACCAAGTCACATTTTGTACAGGAGACTTCAACGCTGAAATTTGTTAGTTGCACATTGGAACTAAGGGTGTGTCCGGCAACTCCTCCACTGAAGGTCTTAGCCAGTTAACACAGCCTAACACTACTCTTTACTCTCTCAAAATGCAATGCAACCTTTTCAAACATGCACCCAAATTTATGATTCATTTTAAATTTGAGACAATCCTTTTTACACATGTGACGTTTTATTTTATTTTTCAATTTCATGTGAAAGGAAGTATCTTTTCTGAAATCAAATTAAGTAATGCTTTTAAAATACAAGAAACTAGAAATCATTTTAATATAATGTTGAATTGAGAAGAAGGTATAGACTCGAGACTTATTGCTACACAAAGGCATTCATGCGTATGCAATGTTTTGAAGCTTATCATATCAAAACGTATACCTTATTCATATTTCTTTAAATAAATCACAGAATAATTTCTTTGTCAGTATGCCCTTGCCAACTGTATATATATAGCTATTTGCTCATTACCATGTTAGCATGGATGTGTGTGTATGCATGCACATATATATGATAAGACTGTTGTTGGTTTCCATATTAGCATGGATGTATTACTTGTTACATGTTAAGATGGATGTTTATGCATGTATGTTTGTAGGGGTGGGCAAAAACCGAAAAAAACTGGTTCAACCGAAAAAACCGCCCGAAAAAACGGATCGGTTAACCGAACCGAATTAAATGGATGAGAAGAAGCTTCTAAACCGCCCGAACCGAATTAAACCGGTCTGGATCCGGTTTTAACCCATGAACCGCCCAAAAAAAAACCGAACCGATACTATAAATACTTAAAAGTTAAAATCCCTAACCCTACCTCAGACTCCCACAGGCTGAGCCGCTGAGGCCACAACGCCGCCTCTCCCCTCTCACCTCTCCCAACGCCGCCTCGCCGCCTCTCCCCTCTCGCCTCTCCCAACGCCGCCTCTCCCCTCTCGCCTCTCCTAACGCCGCCTTGTGGACCTCTCGCCTCTCCTTCAGTCCTTCTCAAAATACGTTCTCTCTGCAGACAGTTGGAAATCGAAGTCGAAGCATCCGTTATCCCAAATAGTCGAAGGTAATTCTTCTCCTCTTCTCTCTCCTTAAAGATTCTTGTAGAAACTCAAGAAAAACCGTAGAAACTCAAGAAACCCCAATTCGATCTGCTTCTCCTTCACGCCGGCGGCAACTGATCTCCCCACCGACCGCAGCATCCGCGATGGCATCATCCCCGATGACCGACGCATCATCTTTCTTGATGTCAAAGTTGCTGTTTTTTTTTTAATTTTTAAATTTTTTTGAGGGTTTCAATAGGGTTCTGGGTTTGTTAATATTTTATATAGTTTGTTATTTATACAGAGTGGATAAGGACCAGGTCAAGGAAATGGGAGGGTGGTACTGGTTGGGATTAATGAATTTGGTGTGAAGTTGCCGCTGCCGTTGCTTTGATTTTTGTCTTTGGTTTTTAAAGAGAGGAGGGGGCGGTGGTTTTTGCCTTTGGACTGAAGTTTCGATTTGGTCCATTTTTCTTCTTAAATTCTCAAATCAACTATTTCTCATGAACCTAATCCATGTTTGATTTGTTTTTAGGTGATGGATTCGGGTCAAACCAATCCGTCCTCAAGCCACGGAACTGGAACTGGATCTGGGACGACTGCTACACCTGCTGCGTCAGTCTCGACTGCAACTCTGGGCCAATCTTCCTCTGTTCAATCGAAGAGGAAGAACGGAAGCATTGCTTGGGATCATTTCACATTGATGAAGAATCCCGATGGCACAACTTTGGCCAAGCCGAGAGCAAAGTGCAATTGGTGTCCGCAAACCTATAGTTGTGATTCGAGATTGAACGGAACCAACAACATGAGGAGCCACCTGCTTTACAATTGCCCGAAGTGTCCACTTAGGGTCCCCAAGAAACAGAAGCACCTGGTAAATTCTATTCTCTCACTTTCTGCATTTTCAAATTCAGATTAACTATTGAGTAGTTGAGTTATTGATTCAAGATTTTTTTCTTCATTTCAAGGCGCAAGAGTCATTCGACAAGGGGGGTAGGTTAGTTGCTTGGTCTTATGATGAGGAGGTATGTAGGTTAGCTCTTGCTAGGATGATAGTTAAGGATGAACTTCCTTTTAGTTTTGTTGACAGACCTGGGTTTAGCGATTTTATAAGTCATGTTCAACCACAGTTTAAGAAGTTTTCACGTAGAACTGTTGCTAGAGATATTTGGGAGTTGTATGAGTCGGAGAGGATTACAATCAAAAATATCTTAGCCACTTATGGACAGAGAGTTTCACTGACCACTGATACTTGGACTTCAATCCAAAATATCAATTACATGGTGCTCACAGCTCACTTTATTGATGATGATTGGATTTTACACAAAAGAATCTTGAACTTTTGTGTGATACCAAACCATATGGGGAAGACTATTGGGCAGCTAGTTGAAACTTGTCTTATTAAGTGGGGAATAGAGAAAATTTTCTGCATTGTTGTTGATAATGCTTCTCCTAATCAAGTGGCTTTAGATTACATGAAAGAGAAGATAGGGAATTGGAATGAACTAGTCCTAAAAGGGGAGTTTCTGCATATGAGGTGTTGCTGTCACATTCTTAACTTAGTGGTTAAGGATGGAATGGCAGAGCTGGACTCCTCGATTGAGTCCATTAGAAATTGTGTGAAGTACATTAGATCAAGTCCTTCTAGGTTGGAGAAGTTTAGAAAGTGTGCAACTCAAGAAAAAATGGAGCACAAAGGTGGGATAGTGCCTTTGGATGTTTGCACTAGGTGGAACTCTACATACTTAATGTTAGACATAGCCATTAAGTACCGGAAGGCATTTCTTAGGTTGGAGGATGAGGATCCACAATTTGTTGCATACTTCAATGATAGAGCTGGACCTCCAATTGCAGAGGATTGGAACAAATCTGAAAGGCTGGTGAGGTTTTTGAAGATTTCTTATGAGGCAACCCTTGATTTCAGTGGGACACAAGTTGTGACTTCGAATCAGCCAATCCAATGGATGTGTACACTCATTGGAGAGATGAACAAGTGCATCGATGGTAAACTATTAAACTTCATCTCAAATTTACTTTTATGATTTTATCTTCTTTTTTTTATGTCTTTAACAATTTAACAATTTTAACTAAATGCCTCTTATGCGTATTTTTGCAAGGTAATGATGTATTGCTTGCCAAAATTGCCAAATCAATGAAGGAGAAATTCGATAAATATTGGGGGAAGGTTGAAAACATCAACAAAATTCTTCTCATTGCAGTTGTTCTAGATCCAAGGTATTGCATTGTTGTTTACTGATAAATTGAATCACAATCATTTATGATGCTATTTTTGTGGTTAATAGAATGATTGCAGGTAGCTCCTTATCATTTGTAGAGCTTATCAAGTTTAATGTTTATCAAGTATCAGCTTATTACAAGTTGATCCAAGGTAGATCCAAGGTATTGCACTGTTGGTTTTCTTTTTCCCCAAATTGATTTATTCAGTCAACAACTCTGCATCCAAGTCTGCCTTTGAATAACTTGACTGATGGGATGTTGTGATACACATTGACGCTGGCAGTGAGCCATAGTTTGTCATTTTAAAGAATGAAAACATGAACGAATTCACTAACTTCAGTCGGAATGAAAGAAATCACAATTTACAAGTATCTTTCGCCAACCTATTTTCTTATACAAATTAAGAACCAGTTTCTAGAAGTGAAAGTTGTGGGCAATCCATCTTGTCAATATCAAAAGGAAAGCACAGTTTAGAGTAAGCAGACAAGGATGAAAGGGAGGTATCTCTTGGTAAACTCTTTTGTATTCATCAAACTGAGTACAATTTTCATATTTCTTAAGAGTTCCTGAGACTTGAATGAGTACAGTTTTGATTGCTTCTTTTCTAGTACAATTTGTTTACTACTTTTCTTATTGCATCTATTGGTAGTGTTATTCTGTTTACATATTTTAATTATGTTTTGTTTTCAGGTACAAGTTTCTGTATTTGGATTTCTTTTTCCCCAAATTGAAGATAGACAAGAAGCTGGCGGAGGTGTTGGTGATTAATGTGAAGAACACATTGCAGGAGCTATTCAATGAGTATGCAGCTAATGATCCTGATGCTGCCCTTGCTTCTTATAATTCAACTCAGCCAATGTCAGCCTCAAGTGGAATAGTTGATGAGGAGGACAGCCATTCTGCAACTGTGAATGAGTTTGTAAAGCTTCGGCAGGAGAAAGATGTGGTGGAGATAAAGACTGAGGTTGACAAGTATATGGTGGAGGCATCTGAGGACCCTAGAAACCCTAACTTTCAACTGTTAGGTTGGTGGAAAGAGAATTCAGCTAGGTTCCCAATTTTGTCTCAAATTGCAAGAGATATTTTTGCAGTGCCTGCCTCAACAGTAGCATCTGAAAGTGTTTTTAGCCTTGGATCAAGGATTCTGGATCCATTTCGTGCAAGTTTGACCCCAAAAATGGTTGAGGCTTTGGTATGTACTAGTGACTGGTTGAGAG
>BQKN01060141.1:26817-62738 GCA_022839385.1 Asparagus kiusianus
ATATATATATATATATATATATATATACATACACACACACACAAGTAACCACAAAGAGATCTTAGAGGAACTGTCACATATAAAATTGAGCACAATTTTGCAAAGAAATACACCAATTGTTTCTCGAGAAAAGATGGGAAACATGCTCAATATTATTTAATTGAATACTTTTTTCTCAACTCCTTGTTGTTTGAAGAAACCCTCCCCTTCAATTGGTCATTTTTCACGAAAAGCAAACATGATATAACAAAGCAAATCTTACCCTAAGATTTCGAATAGCTGTCTACCCTAGAGATGTTACTTGTAGTAGAACAGAGTAGCGAATGTGCAAATTAAGTTCATTCTCTTGATTGAGAGAAAGCGCCTTATGAACGTGCATAGCCTCAATCATGATGCCCCTCCTATGTTGGTGGATAGACTGCTTTCAAAAAATTGCATGGCATGAATTATAAATAGGGTCAAAAACATTGTACATAGAATAAAGGTGGTCCATTCTCAAAAATAGGAAACTTACGAAGTATCAATTATCCTTTTTAGATTCTTGAACAGTTGCAGATTTTTGACAAGACATGGTTGCTCGAGTTTCGCTTCATTTAAGTTTGCACGCCTCTTTTACTTTTGGTAGTGTATAGAATGCTCCGTCCATTTCTATGTGGCAGATCTTTTGAATTATGAACTTATAAGAGGTAGGTCTTTTGAATGATGTACTTATACATGATAGGTCTTTTGAATGTGTATAGAATGCTACATCCATTACTATGTAGTAGGTCGTTCGTATTCGAGAATTGTTGTAGCCAATCTTGCATAGAGGAGTTGATTTAACACATATGCATATGTCTGTGTCTTGTGGCATGTTAAAGAGTCATTGCGGTTAAGATACAAAACACACACACTTGTGCCTATGTCATTTTGTCCCTTGGTGTGGTACACGCTTATACTGATATGTCATGCACTTGTTCCATGGAAGAGTGTCTTTGCTTGTATCGGGATTGATGCTGATCTTAATGTTGTTCTTTCCCATATAAGAAACTTTTGTGGTTGTTAGTATCGTGTCATATTGCCCATGTAGGCTAAACACATATTCTTCACCCATAATTCAAGATTGCACTTTGTTCATGCAGATCTGCGTCCTGTTAGTTATCACGAAATGCGTCTATAAGGAGGGCTGACTAGAAGTTTGATTGACTGTTCGCGCACTTAGTGCTTGACGTGTGTTACGTGATATCCACCAGCAAGATTCTTTGTGTTGGACAAGTACACACGGTCATAGAAGATGGTATCCAACTATAGGCACAGTTTATACGGTACTAATTAAGTCTCATCGTCAGAGTTAAACCAACTCCTATAACAGATCAGATCAAAATAAGCAGGTAACTTCATGGGATTAATTAAAGAAAAAGAGTGATCCCCTATAATCAGGTACCTGCAGCTGATTGTTAGAGAGCTCAAGAGAGGTGAGCCCTCTGATCCTCCCGAACTCCTCCGGCAAGAACCTCAGATTCCGGGCCGACAGCTCCACCTTCTCCACTCTCTCCTGTCGCAAGATCCCAATCACCTCTTCGTTCACATTATCATCCTCCACCAGTTCCTTACCCTCATCTTGATTCAATCTATGCCCTTGGTAAATCTTAACCAGCTTCTCCTCAGCTACCTTCAGCTGGTTATTATACGCCTCGTGCATCTCCTCCAGCTCGATAATCGCCTTGAACGGCGCCTTCACCTTCTCGGCCTTCTCTCGGCACTCTTTCTCCTGATCAGCCATGACGGACCTCCAGGTCATCACGTCGACTCCTTCGGGCCGAGGGGCGCGGACGATGTCCTCGAGGCTCCTGTAGAGAGCGGCGTCGATCTGAGAGAGGCGAGCGCGGGAAACGTCGACGGACTCGTGGTCGGGGCGATCGCCTAGGGTTTGGAGGACGGAGCGGGTCTGGGCGACCTCGGCGACGGCGGACTTCATGGCGGCGAGGACAGTGGGATCGGCGAGGTGGGGCATGGTTTCGAGGAGGTCGACGGAGAAACGAGGGCGCTGTGGTTCTTGAGTCTGCATCTGGATCTGAGGCTGCTCGATGTCAGGTTCGGAATTGGGATCGGGATGAGGAGATCGGGAGTTAAGGCGCGACATGACGTAGGAGAGGATCGGGAAGCGCGTAGGGTTTGGATCCATGACGGGGATTGGAGCTCTGAGGATTGATTGAGGAAACAGATGATGATAACGATGAGGATGAGGATGATGATGATGGAGACAGTAGGAAGGACAGAGGGAAGTTTTGGAGCGTTTCTGCGGTTTTCTGCCTGAGATTTGCTCCGGGGATGCGGATTCCGTGGTCATCGCGATGATGGGCCCGCCCGCTCTTCAAGGGCCCACCAATGAAATTGACACCTATTAAAAATGGGAAGAAAACCCCTCGGGTGGCGAATGATGGTGACTACATACCATAATATACTACCATGAGCGATGCCGGTAGATTGGGTAAAATCTGAGGTGGGCTTGCGCCGGACCAGTTCAGGCATGTGACCTGGACCGTCGAGTTTAAAGTCCAGCCAGGTCTAATACGGGTTCGCACAGGTCAAAAGTGAAACGTCTGTCTACTTTCACTCTGAAATGGGTAAAAGCTATAGGGTTCTTACGGGTCTTTGATGTTCTGTCTTCACATGCTGGTAGGTAAAACACTTAGCCATATATTCTGCAATATCTCTACGTATGCCGCTCTATCAAAAGTGTCTCTTTAGATCATCGTACATTTTAGTGTGTCTGGATGTACTGTGTACCTGGTATGATGCGCCTCATCAAATAAGTCTTTTTTCAACTGTGGATTACTTGGCATCACTAATCGGCCATTCATTAGAAGTCCTCCATCTGCTCCAACGGTCTAATCAGACTTTGGTTCTTTGAAAATCTCCTCCTTTCGGGTTTGAATCCAAGAGTTCTCTAGCTGAGCTCTGACCACCCTATCAGTCCAAGATAGTTGTGCGAGCAAAGATCCTAAAAATGTTGTTCGTGGAAAAATTAAAGAAGAAAATTGAGAAGCAAATATGTATTTTTCTCTCTCACTAACTTAGAAAAAAAGATATATAATTCTCTCAATGCAATCTCTCACTAACAAGCTTAGACAAAAGAAATTACAATCTTCTTGATTGATATCCCGATTTACAAAAGAAAGAAGGGATCAACGGAGACCCTCCCCTTTATTTAAAATTGGGTTCTTCTTGGTGTCGATGGGAGCTTGAATCTTGTATCCCGTTGATGATCCGAACACTTCGCCTCGTGGAACTTGGTTGATTCTTCTTGATGGGAAGAACTTGCAATGTAAGTTTAAAACTCTCGCGAGTTTAAGAACTCTGATCGAGTTTGAGAACTTGGTACGAGTTTAGAACTCAGAACGAGTTAAGAAACTCAGAACGAGTTTAGAACTATGTAAAAGAGTTGATTTAATTCAACAGAAATTCGGTTCACAAGCCAAGAACGAAGAAAAGCTCTAAGAACAGCTCCTGAAGATGCTTCAAGCTTTCTGTTGCCGATCTCTAGATCCAAAAATGCTCAAGATCCAAAGATCTGAACTTAGTTGAATTTTCCGCTATTTATAGGGTTTTAGGGGTGTAACTAACCTCTAAAATCCTTCCTTAGTGGGGTTGTGATCCCCTCAAATCGTGAGAAACGGTTTTGGAACCGTTCAGCTTGTATTTGAACGAGTCAAACGCAAAATTTGTGTTTTGGGCACGAATTCTGCGTTTTGAGTCCAGAACGTAGAGATGAGTTTTGTTTTCTGGGTCTGGAACGCAAATATTAGTTTTGCGTTTTGAGTCTAGAATGCAGAGATGAGTTCTGCGTTTTGAGTCTAAAACGTAGAGATGAGCTCTGCATTTTGGGTTCAAGAGACTGTTTATTTGTAGTCTCTCTAGTTAGAGCATTGCAAATATTATAATCTTCATCTTGGCTCATTGGAATGTGAGAATCGTTAGTTGTAATTCCTGTTGATGATTGTGAAGGCTGTTGAAGCAGAACTTCTATCGATTGTTGTAAAGGTCTTTGAATTATAACCTTCATTGATTGCCGTGAAAGTCTTCAAATTGTAGCCTTCTGGAAGTTGTTGAATTATAACTTCCATTATCAGTGCTTAATGAGAATTAGCTATCTACAATAATTTTTAGACATCCTACAAAACCCCCTCCAAAATTTTTGAAAGTTCGTTGTTGACTGGAATAAATTTTCAGAATATTTGGATCCTAATTTTTATTTTGGATTGGTTGGGTGATTGTTCATTACACCCACTTTGAAGGCGTTATGGACTTGATTGCAGACACTAATCACGCAAGATCAGTATGAAGGTGCCTATCGTGGCTCTGATTTTGAAGTACAGAGACGGGCCTTGTTGCTTTGAAATGCGGAGATGAGTTTCGCATTTAGAATATGACAGACGACGACATCAGTAAGAGCCACAAGCCTAATACTAACAGGTGCTCCAACCTTGTATTTAGCGACTTTCTCGCTAACTTCCTTTAGATCTCCCTTGGTAAAGATCAACCCAACATTTCTGAAGGGGGTGTTATTCCTCGTGAGAATCGTTGAATCCTTACAGAATCTCTTTCTTATCAGCATCGTTGATTAGAACTTGTCTGTACTCATCCAAGAGGCTACATAGCTTCTTGTCGTAAGTTAGTTTCTTCTTGGCTTTCATCACCTTGATGGCTTGCTAGTTTTTTTTAGTACTGAAGTATGGCCTCTCATAAGTAATGCATAAATCTAAAAAAATCAAATAGGTTTTTAAGTAACTGAAGCACCCTAAACCAAACAAGATAACTTTTGTGACTTGATGATAAAGAACTTAGTCAAACAAGCTAAAGCCCAAGTCATCATCATCAGACTTATTAGCAGGCTCATCCTTCTCCTCTTCCTTGGCAGCAGGAGAAGCAGCAAACTTGCTTGGATCCTTGAGATACTCCTTTACTCTCTCAGCATGTGGGAAGGTGTATCTAGTGTCAACAACAATAGCAAGAACATTCTTATAAGCATTGATGAACATGCGAGGCGCAACTGCAGGAGTCAGGTAAGAGAGAGCCAAAGGCTATGAAGCCACCATAGAAACACCAGTTGTAAAGCTTTAGAATTTTGAAATGCGAAGGTGAGTCGTGCGTTTAGGACTTAAAACGCAAAGGTGAACCTTACATTTAAAATTTGAAATGTGGAGGTGAACTGAACAATTAGGACTTGAAATGCATGGGTGAATCTTGCGTTTAGTCTTTGGAACGCATAGTTGAGTCTTGTGTTATGAAAACTGATACGCAATGGTGAGCCCCGCGTTTTAGGAGTCAAACCAACTCAGTGTGAATGCAGAAATCACCTTTGGGCGGGAATTTTGTCTCAAATCCCATTTCGCTTTGACAGCTCTAGCTATCTATAAATGAACCGTCATGGTCAAATCAAGAGTCATCTGACTCTCTTTCTGTTCATGCTCTTCAACAAAAAAAATTCATTTAAAATGCGACGAGCATTGTTCAACTTCTCCTACAACAAACCATCCACATGGCTCCCAAGAAGGTTGCTTCCAAAACCCGATCAAAGAAAACTGTCGCGGCGAGTTTAGGCGCACATATGGCTTCAGCCGCCGGTGGTGCCTCGGCTCAAGAGGTCGCGCCATTGCCACAAATTCCTTTCGTCGGTGGTAAGTGTTGGACCTCCAAACCACAAGTTCTAATTTTTGAACGACGAGCAAGGCTCGCGTTTTGTTATTGGAACTCGGAGGTGGACCTCTATGTTTTGAACTTGAAACGAAGAGTTAACCTTAGCGTTTTGAGATTTCAAACGCGAGTCTGACCTTAGCGTTTTGATTTTGAAAAGCAGGTCTGACCTCAGCATTTTGATTTTGAAACACGGGTCTGACCTCAGTGTTTTGACTTTTCAAACGTAGGTCTGACCTCAATGTTTTGATTTTGTAACGCAGGTTTTACCTCCTCGTTTTAGAGGCAAAACACAGGGCTAAGCTTTGCGTTTAAAACTAAGTATTTTTTAGACTTATTTTAACTTCATACTAACTTGTTTGTTCCTTTATTTGTAGTGCGCTACCCCAATGAACCTCTTTCCTTCTTTCATTATTTTAGACATGAAGGTGGTGCAGACCGCTACATGTAGTTCAATCTTCGACAAGAACTTACCGTCTTCTAAGATACTGATAAGGAGCGTGCAGAGATTATCATCTAAGCTATTTTGGTAACTCTTAAGGCTTTGGTCACTGATACCAGATTTGATGCCATCGATCGTAAGAAATTCAACAAGACGACCTTCATATTTGAAGATTCTATTAAACTTGATACGAAAGTCATGTACGACGGGAACTACAAATGGCTAAGGAAAGTTGGTGATCGTAATCATTTCTTGCCTAACATGGAGAGAATGTTCCCTCTATCATATTTCCAATGTGCTTCCATCCCGATGTACATGTATTAGGATCTTGTCAAAGAATAAGATGGGTTTTTAGTTGGTTCCCTGACTTATCATGGTGTTCATCCAGTAGGTTATAGCCGATAGGTGACAGCTTTGAGGTCAGGGCTATTTGCTAAGGAATATCCGGTTGCTAAAGTGGCCAGCCCGACGAACACTTTTATCAGAAGATTTATTGCGGCGAAGGGTGAATTTCCCACATAAGAATTCAGATCCCTTGGATGGGTCTTCAGAAGTGGGGGGGGGGGGGGATGGACCCGGATGACGAATTTTTTCCTGGAGGAGTTGAAAGCACCACTTAGTAAGTCGGGCCTTGGAGATTCTGTGATGGCCACTCGGTATGGTATCGCTCAAAGCCATTACAACTTCTTTGTTATATTAGAAAGGTACAACTCAGAGACCTGCACTTTCTTCACTCCTGTTGGGGAGTTAGGATTTACTCTCCACGAGATGTATGATGTTTTTGGTCTGCCCTTTGGAGAGCTACCATATGAAGAGTTCGTTCTGTTTGGTGGAAAATTTGTAGTAAAAAGAAAAATTGAAAGAAATATATTTGATTTGTATTCTCTCAATCTCTATTACAATTTGGATTTCCTGATTACAAAAGAGAGAAGAATTAATCTGAATTCTCCCCTTAGTTTAAGTCTGGGTTCTTCACGGTGGCGATGGAATGCCTCCCTCGAATGCTCGCGTCGAGTTTGCTTTCCGTTGACGATCCAAACGTCTTGTTTCACTGGAACTTGGTTGATTCCTCTTGATTGATATTGAGGATGACTTGCATGGCAAGTTTGAAAATAACTCTTAACGAGTTTTAGAACTTAGAGAGAGTTTAAACTTTGTAACAGAGTTAATTTGAATCGAAAATCGGTTAATAAGCCAAGGATGAAAGCTCCAAGGAATGCTCTAGAGATTAAGCGAAGACCCAAGGAATGCTCTAGAGATTAAGCGAAGACCCCTTTTTCTGATCTCTAGATCCGAGAAATCTCTAAGATCCAAAGATGATCTGCTCAAGAGGTTGCCGATCTCTCCTTTTGCGATCTGTTTTTTATGCAAAAAGCTGATCTCTTAACTCAATTGAGTTTCTGGTATTTATAGGGGATTAAGGGTGGTAACTACCCCTTTAATCCGATCCTAAGTGGGGCGGAAATCCCTCAAATCGTGGGGGGAAAACGATTCTTGGAACTGTTCAGTTCGTGTTTGAATGAGTCAAACACCGAAAATGGCATTCTGTGACCGAACTCTGCGTTTTAGATATCAAACATAGAGTTGGGCTTGTTTTAGGCTAAAAACACACAGGTCACGCAACGTTATGAACTCTGAAACACAGAGTTGGGCTCTGCATGAACTCTACATTTTAGACCTGGGATGTAGGGATAGGCTCTACATGAACTCTGCGTTTTGAGTCTACGAACTCTGCATTTTGACTCTGAAATGTAGCCACGATATCTGCTTTTCGAGTTTGGAATGCAGCCACGACCTCTGCGTTTTGAATCTCAAATGCAGTCACGACCTTTGCGTTTTGAGTTTAGAACGCGGGCATGACCTCTGCGTTTTGAGTTCAGAATGCGGGCATGACATCTATGTTTTGAATCTTGGATGCAGAGGTGAGCCTCAGGCGGGCTCGGCGAGCTTTAGGCTAAGTCCAATGTTCAGGCGAAGTGCAGTCTCACAGAAGGACTTCAGAACATAACTTGCTACAAGAACAGGTCATAACTTTCAAACCGTAAGTCGGAATGAGATAAATTATATATGAAAATCGGCTATCTCGATGAGAGGGAGCCAACCAAACTAACCCCAGCGGGTTTGATTTGCTTCCTCCGTTTCACCAAATTCCTTCCGGTTTGAGAGATATCAGCGTTTTGATATGAAGAGACCATCAATTTGTAGTTTCTTTTGCTAGAGCATTGCAAAGATCGCCACCTTGTAACATTCGTCTTGGCTCCTTGAAAATATAAGAGTCATCAGATTGTAACTCCCGATGTTGATTGTGAAGGCTGTTGAATTAGAGCTTTCCTTGGTTATTATGAAGGTCGTCAGATTGTAACCTTCTAGAAGTTGTCGAATTGTAACTTCTATCATCAGTGTTTGATGGGAATTAACTATCTGTTATGATTTTTAGACAGTCTACACGTTCCAGGAGCGAGGGAACTCAAGATTTTAAGAACAACTAGTCCTGAGATCTATGCGACCCTTTGGGAAGTGATGTGTTATTTCCACATCTGTGCTCAGCTGACAGGAGTACGAGGAAGGGGAGTTAAGCAAGTATCGTGGGCGGAATACTTGTTCCAAAATTTGAACCACAAAGGAGCTTATGTATCTTGTCTAGCTATCAGCACTCCCAATGACATTGAGGCTCGTATTGATGCTGCCACTGCTCATTACACTAATGAGGCCAAAGAGGATGTTTTACACATTGAGTTTGATAGCTTCCACTATCAAGTTCAATATCCCATCTCTGATGTGGCTTTATTTGCTGGATTTTTAATATTGTGGTTGAAACGATGCGTCGTTCCCACTAGGCCAATAGATGATCTCGCTGCATAAGTGGTCTATCTAACTGTTCTTCTGGCTCACAGGTGACCAGTGAATCTTCTTTCGGCTATGGTATGTTGCCTGCAAAATGGTTTACGAGAGTTGGCTCTTGACTATGTTCAAGTCAGGGAGATGGGCTCTAGTGAGAAGAAGATGTTCAAGACTCCCAACCCGTGCGTACCAATGCCATATACATACTTGATGGCTTAGTATGTCTCGCATTGCCCTTCCTTGATGTGCAGCTTCTCCCCAAAGCGACTTTTTCATCCCACTCGTGCAACAACTCAAAACGGCTAAGTGGGAAGGAACATATATGGTTAACGTCCGACAAATTCTGTCAAGGGATCTCAACTATCATGTTTTCCACTGTTTCCTCGACTTCAAAGGTGGAGGCTATGGTGACACTTTTCAGGATGTGAAGGGCCCCAATGGTTTCACAAAACTGATTGGAGGTGTCTTCTGCTGGCTAATCAACATCAGACCAGGTTATCTCCTCTTTAGGCAAGGTAGTAAATGTCTCATCGAGCCCTATCAACCTTACAGGTTTGCCCGATAGTTTGGCTATGATCAACTATACGTTGAGAATCCCAGGCCTCAGCTCGCAATCGTCGACAACTTATACGAATGAACCAGGGCCTGGTATTATTCGGTGGCTAGTGGTACCGGAGCTACATTCAAATTACCCCACAAAACGCCTAACTCCTACACTACCATGGGTTTTTGTGCTTGGTATCATGCTGCTTCTCAGATCCTCGAGTATAAATTGAACACCTCTTATCTAAAAGAGATTAGAAGGATGTACAAATCAAAGAGGGGGTCTAAAATGTATCGTCTGAAGGGAATCAACGAGTACTTATCTTGTGAAGAAGTAGCCACTGAGGAGGGAGGAAACGCATATGAGGAGACCCAATCAGAAGAACCCAAAATGGCTGAGACTCATGAAGGGAGAGCAACGGATAAATGATCTCTCACTAGAGAAGAAGCCTACCAACATGAGAAATGGGTTCGCTAAAAGTTATCGGTTGAGTCCCCTATATCTAAAGGTTGACGAGGAGAAAAACTCATGTAGGATGCTTTTAAGTCGGCGCATGATGTACATATGGGAGGGTAGGAGGTGCAAGAATCATCTGCTACAGGCCTCTCTCATCGACTTGGATTTCGCTCAACCGGTCCAGCCTTATCAGGTGGAACTTCTTCTTATCATCCACCTGATGAAGAGGGGGAGGGTGAATCGATGACTAAGGATGCAGAATCTATCCCAGCAATGGACCCCATCGATACAACACTTTAGAGTCATGCTCCAAGTGTTGTTCCTCCGATTACAGAGGCTACACCAGAAGAAATCGCACCGGCAACCACTCCAGATGAAAGAGTTAGACCTCCTGTAGATGAATCTACAGTGGTCAAACATGAAAAGATTAGCGAGAGTCATTCTCCCTCCGCTTCAGCATTAATGCCTCTAATGGGGGATACCAGATCTAGCCCAACAACAGGACTAGTTCGTAAGTCAACTACTATTATGAGCTCCCAAGAACCTTCTGCTACAGATGATGAAGAGCAAGTACACTATGAGAACTCTCCGCATGACGATGATGATGACAGAGATGACAATGGTGACGATGACGGTGATGATTACGGTAGTTGGGATAACCTACCACCGTTCACTTCCGATAAAGCATTAGCATATGTCTCTATTTCTCTCCTAGGTAAGCATTATTCATTTTGGACTTCCCTAAAAGTTCTCTTTTGCATTCTAATAGTTTTTTGTATGTAGGTCACCGACTCCAGTGACTAAAGAGGCCACAATCGTAACTTCACCACCAAAATAGCTACCACTTACACCAACAACTACTCCTCCTCCGGCGCAGCTATCTCTCGCACCAGCGACGACGACTCCTCCACCGGAACAGTCACTTTCTTTTACAATTTCCCTTACATCTACCAGGACCATAAGTTCTTCAAGTTCGACTTCGGCGAGAGTGTTAATGACTTTCCCTTCAAGTCCTGCACACCTGGATATTTCGATACCTTCTTCGGCCTCTTCACCGAAATCACATGCCAGCTTTTTGCAGAGCTTTGTGACTTTGGGGGCCTTAGTGCTATCTCCCATTGCTTCTTTAAGCCTAGTAGATGTCCCTAACTTGCTTGTGATCTCGTTTGGTCATTTAGAGAGTGTAATGAAGAAGGTGGTCGAGATCGTCATTGCTGGTCGGAGCACATTTGAGTCTTTCAGACCTCTTTTGACCAGCAATCTCAACAGCGTCAAATGTTTAGGTGACGTTCAATGTATTGAACGCTGTTCAGAGAGCATCTCTCACTTAGAAGTTGATTTAAAGGCCTTGGAAGACTTAAGACGTGTAGATCTTGAAGCTCGGATTGAATCAATCCTTGTTGACATCCGGACTAAGGCGGCCCATCAATATGAAATCATTTAAAGGGGCTTGGCTGAGAAGGAGACCCGGGTTGTAGATTTACAAAAGCAATTTGCTCAAAGGCAAGATTAGCTAACTATTTTAACTACCACTATGCAGACTGCCTGAGAATCGATCATTCGAAAAGAAGAGATTATATTCTGACTACAGGCGGAGGTAGCTCGAGAAAAAGCCTAGCTTGCTCGAGAAGAATCTATTGTGCAGAAGCTCATGCTCAAGAATATAGAAACTTATGTAAATTACCGCAAAGAGGTTCAAGCTCTTGAGGAGGCCAAGAAGGATGCTGCTGCCAAGGCATCAGACGGGGATGAGCTGAGATGGAAAGCTGAAACAACGATGCGAGCTGCTCATGAGGAAGAGTTCTCATCGGTCAAGTCCCAGCTCTCATCTATCCAATCGATGGGCCCCCGATCCTGACTTTGGATCGTTCTTCTGATAAGAACAACACTATCTTGTATCACTTCTTAATATTTTGAATAAAAAGTGATACTATTTTGGGTTTCCTCTATTTCTTTTATATCTCATGCACTATCTTGAAACAATGAAAATGATTGAACTATCAGAGGTGTAGTATTAACTTAGCACAAATTCCTATGCAAAGCAGTATTTAAACAATTTTTTAGTATCAATTAAGACAATTCCAAAAAAATTTAATCTGCTAGGGATTTTCATGAATACTTGTCATCTTGTTAGAGGGGAATTAACAAGTTCACGAGGGTTTGATTGTTATAATAACACTAATTTATAGACTTATCATCATGTTTGAATAAGATTGATAAGTTAAACTTGTCAGAGGTATGATATTAACTTGACAGGGTTAAATACTTATGGTTTGAACAAGATTTTGAGGACTCACTGTTCTATTGAAGAGAGTCGATAAGTAGATTTTGTCTGAGGAGCGATATGAGCTGGGCAAAATCGGGTACTTGTGATTTGGATAAATTTTTGAGAACTTATCGCTCTATTGAAGAGAGTTCATAAGTTGGTTTTTCTGAGGAGTGATATGAGCTGAGCAAAATCAAGTACTTATGATTTGAATAAGTTTTTTGAGGACATATCGCTCTATTGAAGAGAGCCGATAAGTGGATTTTGTCTAACGAGCGATATGAGCTGGGCAAAATTAGGTACTTGTGGTTTGAACAAGTTTTTTGAGGACCTATCACTCTACTAAAGAGAGTTGATAAGTGAGTTTTGTCTGAGGAGCAATATGAGCTGGGCAAAATTGGGTACTTGTGATTTGAACAAGTTTTTGAGGACCTAGTGTCTCACTAAGAAAGATTGGTGATTGATTTGGTCAGAGGTATAGTTTTAACTTAACGGGAATTTGAGGACTTATCACCCTATTGATGAGGATTGATAAGTTAATTATGCTTTGAGCATTTTTGAGGACTTGTCATCCTATTGATGATGATTGATAAGTTGATTTTATCACAAGAAGAAGCTTATCATATTAAGAAAACAAGCTGAATTCATACTCTATGGGGATAATGATTGTCAGAGGTATAATATTAACTTGACAAGAATTGATGAGGATTTATTGCTCTACTGATAAGAGTCGATAAGTTGGCTTTGTCACCAGAAAAGCTTGTCATATTAAGAATGAAACAAGCTGAATCATGCTCCATGGGGATGATGATTGTCTTGATGATATTTGTAATTCTATCATCTTATCAAATGAGATTGATAAGCTAATTTTGTTTGGACCCCTGTTGGGAAAATACAGAGAATTTGACAGCACTCTGTAAAAAGAGTTCATGATGCAAGACTCATATGAGAGTAAGTGTCATGTATGAAATGCGAGGCTAAGCCCCACATTTTACTATTGTGAAACGCAAAAGTGATCTCTACGTTTGAGGGATGAAGCACGGAGTTGAACTCTGCGTTTGTAGTTTTGAAACGCAGGGTTGAGCTTCGTGTTTTGGATTTTAGAATGCAAGGACTGAATTCTACGTTATGGTTGATGTCTAACCAACTTATCTTAAAACGCAAAAATCGTGTTCTGGGTAGGATTTCTTTCCTAGAATCCCATGTGGATTTAATAGCCTGGTGGTGGTCATATCAAGAGTTTCATAACTCGTCCTTGTTCTCTTCAATTCCCAAACGAGAGTTCTCATTTGCTCCTCAAGATTTCCGGTGATCTTCATCAATTCTTCGACAACAACCCTCAATGGGGTTTAAGAAGACTATTTCCAGGCTAAGGAGGGACGTCGAGATGACTCCAGGTGAACTATCGATAGAGGTCGCCGGCGGTGCTATTGTTCAGGCGGCCACGTCGTTGCCGCCACAGGTTCCTCTCCACCATGGTAAGTGAGGAACCTTACAACTTATTTTGACAAGTTCCAAACCCTAGACAATGAGTTCTGGGTTGTCAACAACGAGCAAAACTCATTCTTTTCCGATGGAAACATAGGGGCAGGCCTATGTGTTAACTGTGAAACGCAGGGTTGACTCCTGTGTTTTGTAACCAGAATGTGGGTCTTGATCTCTACATTTTGAAATTAGAACACAAGGTTGGCCCTTGTGTTTTGAGTTTGGAATGCAGGGTTGGCCCTTGCATTTTTGGATTTGGAACGTAGGGCTGGCCCTTGCATTTTGGATTTGGGCCCTTGCATTTTGGATTTGGAATGCATGGCTGGCCCTTGCGTTTTGGATTTAGAACGTAGGGCTAGCCTTTGCGTTTTGGATTTTATCAGTCTTTTGTTTCTCAGCTACTGACTTTTAGCTTTTTGTTTTGTAGTGCTCTTTCCCAATATGCCACTTTCTCTCCAGCATCACTTTGGACACACAAGTGGCCTAGATGATGGTTATAGTCTTGTTGTTGAACCTCTATTATTCACCCATCCATGCCGGGAGCGAGCATTTACAATACTGAGAGCAAGATCATCCACTCTTCGGGCCATGGTTACGTACATGGAAATTGAGACGCCGATGAACCATGATCAATTTGTAAAGTCGTCGTTCCTTTTTGGAGATCACATGGAAATGGATGACAAGTCTATTCATGTGGAGAACTCCAAATTACTACAGAGAGTTAACAACCATTTTCTCTTCTTGCCAAACATGAGGTGAATGTATTCGTTCTCTTATTTTCAGAACGTCTCATACCACAGAAACCTGGACTTTGATCTTCTCAAGGAGAAGAATAAAGTGCCCCTCGGGACCTTCATACATCAAACTGTCCATCTTGTAAGGAATGATGGGCAAGTGATGGGTCTGAGGCCAGGTAGGGTTGAAAATAAAAACCCTGCTAAAGAGGTGACCCTTCTGGCGAACATTTTTGTTCTCTAATTTATTGCTGCTCAGGATGAATTCCCTGCTCAAGCGTTTAGATCTCCTGGTTGGGTGTATTCTAGAGATGGGCAGTGGTGGACTCACATGGTGGACTTTGCTCTCAATGACTTGAAGGAGCCACTTGCCCAATCTGGTCTCAGAGCTCCAGTGTTGGCTACTCAACACGAAATTATCCAGAGCTACCCTAATATTTTTGCTATGCTGGAGCGATACAATCCAGATAGCTGTACATTCTTCATGCCCATCAGAGAGTTGGGATTCACTCTTCATGAGATGTATGAAGTATCAGGACCACCATTTGGAGAAATGCCCTATGAAGAGTTCATCTCAGGAACTGAAGAGCTCTCTATCTTGAGAGTGGCACATCTCGAATTTTATGCAACTTTTTAGGAAGTAATGTGCCACTTCTAGATTTGTGCTCAGCTAACTAGGCTACGTGGAGGCGGTGTCATGTAGACTTCTTAGGCAGATTATCTATAACAAAACTTAGACCAGAAAGACATGGCAGTGACATATCTTGCTGTGAGCTCTCTTAAAAGCATCAAGGCTCGCATTAAAGCTTACGATGCTTGTATATCAATGAGTCTCAGGGGGATACCTTTCCACTTTCCACCCAATTCGAGAGCTTTCATTATCAAGCTTAGACTTCCATCTCTGACAAAGTCCTCCTTGCAGGCTTTTTAATGATATGGCTGAAGCAATGCGTAGTCCCATCGAAGCCCATTGAGTCCATCTTGGATGAGGTAGTATACCTAGCCATCCTTTTGGCCCATGGAAGACGAGTGAGTCTCCTCTCTATAATGATATGCTACTTGTAGAGTGGTCTACGAGAGTTGACTTCTGAGTTCCTCAATGTCAGGGAGGTTAGCGTCGGCGGGAAGAAAATTTTAAAGACTCCTCAATCTCACGCACCAGTGTCATACACTTATTTGGTGGCCTTGTTTGTCATGCACTGCCCTTCATTAATGACAGTAGCTTCCCCAGATAGCGAATCTTTCGTCCCATTTGTACAGCGGCTCAAGTCAGTCCAATGGGCGCATGTGTACATAGTCCGAGCTTGACAGATCCTGTCAAAAGAACTCAACTAGCACATCTTCTGTTGTTCTCCTAATTTTGATGGAATGGAAGAACAGTGTAAAACATATATGGATGTAGGTCCCAAGGGCTTCACATCCCTGCATGAGGGCATTTTCTAATGGCTCCTCACAATCAGACCCGGTTATCTCATTTTTTGGTAGGGTGAGAGATACATTATTGAGCCCTATATGCCCTCTCGATTTGCTCGACAGTTCGGGTATGACCAACTACATGTTGAAAATCCTAATCTGAAGCTGGCTCTTGTCAAAAACTTATATGAGGGGGCCGAGCATGGTATTACTTTATAGCTGGGAATAGCCGTGCAGTATTTACATTGCCCTTTTCGATGCCTAACTGCCATACCGTTATGGAATTCTGCAGCTGGTTTCATGAAGCTTCTCAGATCCCAGAATACAACATATATGCTTCCTGCTTAAAAAAGATCCAAGAGTTGTACGAGTCCAAGAAAGACTCAAAGAAGACCTGCTTGAAGGGGATGAACGAGTATTTATCCTGCGAGCAAGCAACGATTGAAGCAGGAAAAATCCAGAGAGAGACAAAAACAATTGAGCCTCACAAAGGAAGGGCAGCAAGGAAACGATCCCTCACTGCTGAAGAACCGGACAATAAGATAAGAGGGCTCGCTAATGACTGTCCGTCAGGACTCCGACTTCTAAAACTCATCGAGGGGTAAGGTTAATGCAAGACTCTATTAAGTCCGCCCCTCTCGCGATTGTAGATGATAAAGAGGAGAAATTACGACTCGAAGGCTACTCCCTTCAACCGAGACACTAACCAGTGTCTCGGCCAAAGAGGCCTTGTTCGAGACACTAACCAGTGTCTTGGCCTAAGGCAAGCCCCCGCGATTGCTTCGTCAACTCCGTCAACATCTGTTCCTCATCCGTCTGCTCTAACTACAATTGCTACACCATCAGTGAAGCCTTGGGTCAGTCTTAACCTATTCAAGTTCAAAATCATGATAACGGACTGTTTTGGTCCTTTGCACAAAGATCGAGGTAAAGCCTCGGTCAAAGAACGCTTGGGTTCGGTGAACAAATCCTAAGTGACTCTTCAGGCTAGCAGTCGTACGCATCCCCCCACTAAATCAAAGCCATCCCAGGTTGGGGAAACTCCAATTTTCACCCGCTTGGGGGTTCATATTGAAACTCAGGAGCTAGTTTTAGACTCCACACTCGCAAGAGGGTGGTCCTAAATATGCTACTCCTGACGTGACCTTGGATCACTCAAAGACGATAACAAGTCGTCTTAAGAACATCAACAAGGCCCAACTACACCAGCAAATGATAGGGTGCTCCGGCCATCATGCCGATGAGTTGTACTATCAGGCTGGGGGTGTGAATAAGTCTTGTAAGAGGACTGTTCGAGAAACGAGCCCTTGTTGCTCATGTGAAAGTCTCATCAGAGCAGTATTGTCTGAATGTAACTACTCCAGAACCACTCCACAAAGGGTCTCTGTATTTCAAAGACTTTCAACCGAAGCGTCAAGGCCCAAACAAAGACATTTCCATAGGAAAAGATCAGTCGTTCAAGATAGAGAACTGTGAGAAGTCACTATTAACATGGCTGATAAAGGGAAATAGCAGGCTACCAATTCCGACCCCAACTTTTCTCTAGGAGGAAGGGTTGATCAAAGGCTCTCTCAAAGAATGTCGCGGCTACAGCTAAGGGCTACTAGACGCAGAGATTATAGGAGAATACAAGAAGGATTGTCTTCAGATGACGAGCCCTCGGATGCTTATTCCACAATCGCCTCTGACGATACAATATCCAGCATAGGGAAAGCTACGGAGGCATTCACCGTCATGCCTGATCAGTTAGCTCAAATGCTCTAAGAATCTCTGACTAAGCAGCAAGAAGAAATTTGAGCTGAAATAAAGATGGAAATGGAGTTAACTATGCAACAAATGAGAGAGTTGCAGGTTCAACAGTCTCAACCACAACCTCACTAAGTCAACGGGCTGAGTCCAGCCATCGCAATACCACACATGTTCAAACAAATGTGGTTGACAACGACTCAGATGTGGATGAGACGATTCTTGCTGACCTTCCTCCTAACAACCATAACACTAGGGGTGGTCTAGTTAATCCTCCTTAGCCTCCTCAACGTCCCCTAAAGAGAAATGAGGACGGAAACAACAAAATGATGGAAGAGCTTGAGAACAAGTTCAACGCCTTGATGTCCGCTCAAGATGTAAGGAAGACTGGTATTCTGTGTCCATACCTAAGGGAGTAGGAGTCAATTTCATACCTGTCAAAGTTTAATTTAATTAACTTCATGCCATTTGATGGGAGAGGTTCGCCAACCCAACACTTAGTCTACTTCAAATCCTATTTGGGTATGATCTCCAGAAATGACCATTGATGATTCAGTCATTTGTGGGCACCCTTCTTGGAGCTACCTTCGATTGGTATTGACGTCTCAAACCAGGGAGTGTCAACTACTAGGATGACATGGAAAATCTGTTCCTCAGCAACTTCTTCTATGACGACACCGAAATGTCAATCGAAACCCTTCTGGATGAGAAGCAGAAGAGCAGAGAGTCAGTTGACACCTTCGTTAAATGCTTCCAAAACAAGACGATGAACTGTCGAGACCCAGTCACAGAAGAGTTCATACTTTAGACTTGCCACAACAATCTCTCCATTGATGCCCTAGAAGACCTAGGGGTCGTTCCATCTAAAACCTAGAAGGAGTTAAAACTACACGGTGAACAGGCCGAATGCTTCCTTAAAAGAAAGAAGGCTGAGGGAGGCTAACCGACAGCGTCTGCAATTGCTGTTGACATTAATCAAACATTACAGCATCAGTCGTGTCAGCAGTCACTATAGTAATCACCTCAAATGCAGTAGTACTCCTTCAATGATGATGAGGTTCCAGCCATCTTTAAGTATCTCCTAAATAATGATAAAATTGATCTGCCACCTATTAAAAATCAGGAGGAAGCCAACAAGAGTTCAGACCCAAAATATTGTGCGTACCATAGGAGGATTCTTCATCCACCAAGGCTTGCTTCACTCTTAAAAATAGAATCCAAGCCTTAATTGATACTAGCATCATAACGGCAAAACAAGCCAAATGAGGACCATGCTACTCCAAAGAGTATACGAGTATAAACTGATTCTTCATTACCTCTAACAGGTATACGACGCTAAATTGTTCTTTACCTTTGATGGGAAGTTCCTGGAGAATTTTACACATAATATTCTTAAGGATAACCCGACAACCTCCAACTAGTATACGAGGCTAAACTGTTCCCTATCTTTAACAAAGAGTTCCTGGAGAATTTTACACATAATATTCTTAGGGATAACCCGACAACCTCCAACTGATATACGAGGCTAAACTGTTCCCTACCTTTGATGGAAAGTTCCAGGAGAATATTACACATGATATTCTTAAGGATAACCTGACAATATGCTGAATGCAATGTACTTATCGATAAGGCTGGGGTCGATACGAAGTTCGAGGAGAATATGAAATCAGGAACCAATACCTAATTTTGTATTAAGAATGACGATGTTGCCCACCAATGGGAAATTCCTAGAGAGTACTACGCATGGTATTCTTAAGAATTACCCGAAATCAGTTGATTATTCAAGATGAAAACCACCCATCTGAATAATACATTCTTAATCATTACAAAAATGATGATTAAGAATCCCTCACTATGTTTATTTAATCCTTGTCTAAAAGCCTCCCACTATGACTCTGAATTCCTCCAATGGTGAAGCGCATCCCATCTACTTCAACTCCCTTAGGAACAATTACCGAAAACCCTTTTTGGTCATTGGCCTCTTTCTGATAACCAAGATCCTTGTAAAGTTAAAGATAACAAAGTCTATAATTTCCTTCATCTAATTCTTGGTTGGTTTTAATCGCTTGGATCAATTCCACCAACTCCTGCTGTCATTTTCTAAGCACTCTTTCACTGAGATGAGATTCAATGACTTCATCAAGTCAATCTTTCCTCACGAAACCCCAACGGTATAATTGTAGAGTGCTTGATGATTCATGATCCTCCACCATAAAATCCCTCATTGATCAAATTAATTGATGGCGGGTCCACCAAAATTCTTCATGGTTAAATCCATTCAAACTCCCATTGTGTCTAGCCTTTAACACTCCTATTGTTGAAGTCTTAACACGACACTCAAAATTACAATCTACTGATCCATGACGATTATCAAACCCCGTCATATTAAGTCCTAGTCACTTGACACCAAAAACCCTTATTGAGTGATTTGTACAAGTCAATACCCTAATTGTTATTTGTACCTCCACTCCCATTTGGTCAAACCTTTAAATAGTTAGGGCCAAAGCCAAAATCCCCTCTCGATTCCTTCTATGAATGAGAGGTCCACTCAAATTAAATGATCAAACCTTTAAATAGTTTGGGTCGTCTCAAATGCCCATATCGTCAAACCTTTAAATAGTCAGGGCCAAAGCCAAAATCCCCTCTCGATTCCTTCCATGAATGAGAGGTCCACTCAAATTGGACGATCAAACATTTAAATAGTTAGGATCGTCTCAAACTCCCATTTGGTCAAACCTTTAAATAGTTAGGGCCAAAGCTAAAATCCCCTCTCGATTCCTTCCATTAACGAGAGATCCACTCAAATTGATCGATCAAACCTTTAAACAGTTAGGGTCATTTCAAACTCACATATGGTCAAACCTTTAAACATTTAGGGCTAAAACCAAAATCCCCTCTTGATTCCTTCCATGAACGTGAGGTCCACTCAAATTGAACGATCAAACCTTTAAACAGTTAGGGTCGTCTCAAACTCCCACTTGGTCAAACCATTAAATAGTTAGGGCTAAAGCCAAAATCCCTGCTCGATTCCTTCCTTGAACGTGAGGTCCACTCAAATTGAACGATCAAATCTTTAAACAGTTAGGGTCGTCTAAAATCCCATATTGGTCAAACCTTTAAGTAGTTAGGGCCAAAGTTAGAATTTTATCTTGATAAATGATATTTTCATCTTTAGATTGGGTAACCAATCCCATAAAAGTTAGGGTTATCCGGATCTTTTCGATTCTTATAGTGGAGATCCAACTCTTAGTTTCACCTTCCAGGATCCTCAGAGTAGAGATCCCACTTTAAGTTTCTTTTACAATAGGAGATAAAATATAAAATTCTTCCTCTCCGGTATCAGGTTCGTCTTTGCCCTAAGAGAAGACAAGCAGGAGATAGAATATAAAATTTTTCCTCTCCGGTATCAAGTTCGTCTTTGCCTTAAGAAAAGACAAGCAGGGGATAGAATATAAAATTCTTCCTCTCCGGCACTGGGTTCGTCTTTGCCCCAAGAGAAAACACAATCTTTAAAATCCAAAAATCCATGTATTACACACATGGGGGACTTTATCTCGATCTCTAATTAGAGATAAGTCTACATCTAACACACGTAGTCGGTTAGTCTTTTACCGCAAAAAGGACAAAAACCCATGTATTCGACATCGTGGCAGGTTATTATTAATAACGTTAAAATCCATGCATTACACGCATGGGGACATTACCTCGATTCATAATTAGAGATAAATCTACGCCTAACACACGTAGCCGGGTGATACGTTCCCATGAAAGTGACAAAGTTTATGTATTCGATATCATAGTACTAAGTCTAAAAGAGTTTATTCTTTTAGCACAACGTTACATGTAGAACGGACTTAGACAATCTATATGCTAGCTTGACTCAAACAGTAGTCGGTAAAGGCTTATCAAATCTGTTGATGGCTGAGGGTTTACCAAAAATCCTATTATGCTTAGATAAACAGCTTGCAACGATGGATTCCCTATCCTAGTTCAGAGAGTTTCTCTTCATAAGCTTGTACAAGCTTCATCTTCAATCAGCTTTAATAGTCATTGACACACCAGCTTCATCAGTTGGTCTCGTAACCTAAGCACCCATGGTAACATCAAGTCCAGCCGAATTCTCCACAATCAGTGGATCCAAAGATTTGATTTTAGAAGGATCCTTGAACGTATTTTTGAGGATGACAACTTCAGATGTGTGGTAGCCTCAGAGATAGTAGCTGTATAAGCATCTACGGCTAGTCCTACAATCAAAACTCACACGAAAGATCCCTTCAGCATACGCCCGATATGTTTTCCAGCCCATCTTTGATATGCTTATAACATGCCTTCAATGTACACAATGTACACACAGGTGCACCAAAGGTGATGATGTTCCAAAATTGCCTATTAGGAATCCCACACACGGAGTTCAACTACAATTCGAATGCAAATTCCTAACAAAGATGATCAGTTCAACATTAATTCAACAACACATCTAATTCTAGTATAAACATACTAGTTTCGGTTTAAGATTTCAACAACGGTCAGACAATAAACACAGCGCTGAAAGTATTTCAGACTATTCGACAAAAGACTGAATAGACTGAAAGCTGAAAAAGTCAAGAATTGAAGCCATTTACAAGTCCTTCTATGTGATATCTTTGACAAAATATTGAAGAGATTGAAGTATGGACCTATCATTTCCTAAGTATTCTAGGCTCTTTTATAAAAGAACGAGACTGAAACACTTTGGAGGGGGTATCTGTAGGCGTCAAAATTTACCTATAGGTTTTTGTACGCAGTTCAAGACAAAGATAAGACAATGAACGTTATTATCTAAGTCAAAAAGGATAACTTGATGCTATAGGGAAGCTAACAAGCGCATGAAGCAAATTAGTGAAGCATATGAGTCAATGGAACGGCAAAACAACGAAGAACCGACTCAACCAGAAGTTGGGTTTTACCCACAAAGGACGAAGCACCATGTGTGTCTCACCCACACCATGTGTGTCTAACCTAAAGAAGGTTGTAAATATCTTCTCTAACTTTCCAATGCATCTTGGATCACCTTATTCTAAGATCGGACAAGAGAGTTAGAGCCAAAATACTCAAGACAGTCCAGGCTGTTTCACACCTGCGAGACACCAATGGTGTCTTGCACATTTCGACCATGATGAGATTAAAGTCAAAACACCAAAGGCAGTACAAACTATTTTCTTCAACCGAGACATGGAATCTGTCTAGAAAGCTATGAGATAATATACTAAGACATGAAAACTATATTGGAAACTATGGGAGAGCTTATAATTTCTGAGACACAGAATCTGTCTTAGAAACTATAGGAGATCTTATAGTTTTTGAGACACAAAATCTGTCTCGAAAACTATGAGAGAGCTTACAGTTTCCTAGACACGAAAACTGTCTCGGAAACTAAGGACTGTGTAACATCATTTTGTGATAGTTTTCTCGAGTTTCATGTAGACCACGTGGCTTTTTAACTGCTGGGGATCACCTATGAACGTGGGAGGGCCGTTACAAATAGAAAATCCGCTCATAACTATAGAAATCATAGCATTTAAAGGTAGGATGTCGGTTACAAAAGGGGCTGGAGCAGTTCCATCTTCCGAGAGAGTGGACACTATCTCGGAAATAAGGCTCATCAATATAAAGTTATTTCAACTTCCTGTCTTCAGAAACGGCTTCTAGGGGCTATAAATACTTCACCTACACCCTTGTGCATGGGGGGAGAGCTAATTAGCAGTAGAGAATTGGTATTTTGGCAAACTTTGGAGAGAGTCTTGCACCGTTTTCAAGGAACCCTTAAAGTCTTTAGTGTTTCCTCGAGATTTAAGTTTTGACATCATCTTGAGAAGAGTGTTTTATCTCACCTTGTTGAGATATCCACTTCTGTCCTTGTTTCTAAAATGAAAAATCGACTCCAAGTCTTCTTCAGATCAATCCGGATCTGTGAATCGGTGGTCCACGGACTAACACGTCCCTGACATAGGTAAAGATCCCACGTAAGCACCGATTGATAAATGATCCTACGTGTATTTCTAAGGAGCACTCTTAATCTTGTTTTATTGTAAAGATAAGTTTTACAACGCACAAAGCTCACTCTTTTATTTCCATTGTAATTGATAAACGTTTATAATAGATTCTACAATAATATTTGTTCCTGACGCAAACAGTAATCCCCAAGTGCTTCAAAAGTTATCTACTCTATTTTTTGCCTACATTATAATCTAGATAGAAGTAAAAAAAATACTAATACCACTTACAATAATATACAAAGCTTGAGTGTCAACATTTGCTAAGTTTTGTTGATGAAGCTCTTCTTGAATATATGCTTGAACGCACTTCTTTATTTGATATTCGCGTGAGTCGATCTTTGAGCTATTTAAGGCTTCTTCATCAACTTGCCTCCACCTTCACGGATATCATTGTTATGCCGTAAAATCCATCCATCCTCCAATAATGGCACTATATTGCTTGATAAAATACATCCTGCGTAATATCACTTGGCAAGCAATTAGCACAAATAATGATGTTTGTAAATCATCATCAAAACACGAGACCTAACAATCTCCCCCTTTTTGATGATGACAAACCACCATTATAAAAGAGCATAAGAGAAATAAAAATATTACTTATAGAAAGATACTCTCCCTATCTATAAGACTCTCCCCTTATCTATGTGCATAAAGTATAGGACACATGTTGTCAATCTCACAAGACACACCTCTAAGTATGCAAAGCTTTTATAATACACATGTTGTCAATCTCATAAGATACACCTCTAAGTGTTAGCCTACTCGTATCAACTTCCTCAAGTGGTTGGATTTACTACCTCTCCCTAGGCTTTACAACCAACCCACTCCTCTTGGAATTAATCTCGGTCTCTCCCAACCACTCCTCTAAGTGTCCTTATATATTACAACATGTTTTTTAATGATTGCAAATCAAGAAATATCAAGATATGAAGGTTATAATACAAAAAAAAAATGAAAACATGCAAGACCATAAAAAAATAAATAATCAAAGGATGCACATGCCTCATTCACCTCTTATGCGACAAAATCTTCTTCGCTAAAAGGTTTGGTAAAGATGTCTGCTAATTATGATTTTCTATCAATATAAATAAGTGAGATAACTTTCCTTTGTACATGATCATGTAAAAAATGATGGCGTACATCTATATGCTTGGACCTAGAATGAAGAACCAAATTTTTGGAAATATTGATAGCACTAGTATTATTTCAAAATATTTATGTATCATGAAAATATAGATCAAAATCAACCAAATTTTATTTTATCCACAATAATTGTGCACAACATAGATCAGCAACAATGTATTCCACTTCCATAGTGGATAAGGCTACACAAGTTTGCTTCTTGAATGACCAAGAAACAAGAGAGTTGCCTAAGAATTGACATGTGCCACTAGTACACTTGCGGTCTACTTTGCATCTAGTAAAGTCGGCATCACAATAACCATAAAGATCAAAAGTAGCATGCTTTATATAAAATAAGCCAAGTTTAATAGTACTATTTATATACTTAACAATACGTTTAACCGCTATTAAATGTGATTTCCTAGGAAAAGTTTGAAAACGTGCACATGCACAAACACTAAACATTATATCCAGCCTACTAGCGGTGAGATAAAGTAAACTACCTATCATACCTCGATATAGCTTTTGGTCTACTTTCTCACCACTTTCATCCATATCCAACTTGATGGAAGTGCTCATCGGAGTTGGTGCATGCTTGGAGTTTGACATTTTAAGTTTCTTCACCAACTCTCATTCATCATCATCTTGTTTGACTTGGAGGCCAAGGAAAAATGTGAGCTCTCCCATCATACTCATTTCAAATTGCTCTTGCATTACTTTTAAAAATTCCTTACAAAAAGATTCATTAGTAGCTTCAAAAATAATATCATCAACATATACTTGAACTAAGATGAAATCACTCTTTCTTTTTCTAACAAATAAAGTATTATTAATTTTTTCTTTTGAGAAACCAGTTTCAATAAGAAAACTAGAGAGGCGAGCATACCAAACTCTTGAAGCTTGTTTCAAACCATATAAAGCTTCTTGAAGCCGATAAACATGATCTGGATAAAGGATCAATAAATCCGAGGGGTTGCTCAACATAAACCTCTTCATCAATAAAACTATTTAAAAGGCACTTTTCACATCCATTTGAAATAATTTAAAATTTTTAAAACTAGCAAATGCCAAAACATATGAATTGACTCCATTCTTACAACTGGTGCAAAAGTTTTATCATAATCAATACCCTCCTCTTGATTGTATCCTTTGGCGACTAAACAAGGTTTATTCCTAGTCACTATGCCAAATTCATTATGTTTATTTCTAAAAACTCATTTTGTTCTAATAACATGAAAACCTTTAGGTCTAGGAACAAGTTTCCAGACATTATTTCTTTAACAATTGTTTAATTCATCATGCATGGCTAAATCCCAAAATTCATCATTTAAAGCATCATCAATACGTTTTGGTTCTATTTGAGATAAGAAAGCAATGCTACCACATTCACTTATGGCCTTTGAGCGAGTCATGATACCTTTTGAGGAGCTTCCAATGATTTGCTCCTAAGGGTGATCCGGTGCATACTTCCAAGTTTTAGGGAGTCCTCCTTGATCATCCTTTTAGTGGGTTCCAACTTCTCCCTCTTGTGTCCTTGGTGCAACCGTTGAAGGTGGGTCATTGATTTGCAATAGTTCCAATCCTCCTTCAATATCATCATTAAAGGTAACATTTATAGATTCTTCAATAACGAGTGTTCGTTTGTTGAAGACTCTATAAGCCTTTCTCCTCGATGCATATCCCAAAAGTATACCAATATCTATTTTAAAATCAAATTTATCATGATGATCATTAGTGTTCAAAATAAAGCATTTGCATCCAAAAATCTAAAAATCGCTTATGTTGGGAGTTTTGCCAAAATAAAGCTCATAGGGGCTTTTATTGAAAATAGGCCTAATCAAAACACGATTTAAAACGTGGCAAGTCGTGTTAATGGCTTTCGTCCAAAAATATTTTGGTAAATCAAAAGAAGTTATCATAGTATGTACCATCTCTTGTATGGTGTGATTTTTCTGTTCAACAGCCCCATTTTGTTGCAGTGTTCTTGGTGCGGAAAATATATGAGTAATACCATGATGGTGACAAAAATCACTAAAGCACTTATTTTGAAATTCACCACCATGATCACTATGAATTTTAATAATTTTCAATTTTTTTATTTTCAATTCTTTTTACAAAGCGGAAAAACTCATCCGAACATTCATCCTTATTAGCAAGAAATATAACACATGTAAAATGAGAAAATCATCAACTAATACAAAAACATAATGATTTCCTCCTAGTGAGGCAACACGCATAGGACCAAAAAGATTAACATGAAGTAACTGCAAAGATTTAGTAGTGGATACCTCGTTAATAGATTTGAAAGAATTTTTAATTTGTTTACCTTTGGCACAATCTTCACATTGTGAATCTTTAACAAAGATTAAACTTGGTAGTCCTCTTACCAAGCTTTTCTTTGATAGCTTTGAAATTAATTTCATATTTGCGTGTCCAAGCCTTTTGTGCCAAATCCAAGGATCACCATTCACCGTGGCAAGGCATTTTACATCTTGATCTACAATCTCATTCATCTCAAAAATATACACATTAGATTTTCTAAGGGCAATAAAAATAACTTTATCTTTGAGGCTAACAATGCATTTATCTGGTTTAAAAATAATATCATAGCCTTTATTACTTAGTTGACTAATGCTAAGAAGATTATAATTTAGTCCTTTTACACAGTAAATATCCTCAATGATGGGAGAATGTTTCTTACTAATATTACCAATGCTAACAATTTTATCTTTCTCGCCACCGTCGAAGGAGACATTGCCTCCTTCCATCCTTGACAGGGTTGCAAAAAGATCCTTATTGCCTGTCATGTGATGAGAGAAACCACTATCAAGGTACCACACTTCTTTATGTCTTGTGCGAGACGTTTCCTACAAACTAAAGAAGTAGTAGAAACTTTAGGTACCCAAATCTTGGGTCCTTAAATGTTAGTATTCTTAGTACCCTTAGGTACCCACATCAACCCATAATCATACACATTGTTTCTAATTCTACAATGTGTGGAGATATGATTGTGTCTCATGCAATAAGTGCAAATAAAAATTTTCTTATGGATAGGTGCATGAGATTGATGAAAATATTTTCTACCAAGTTGTGAGTGAACATAGATAGAAGTGGCATGACTTGATTTTAACAAAGAAATTTTATTATTTAGTTTCTCAATTTTAGACTCTAATTGCTTGTTTTCAAAATCAAGATCTCCAATTATCTTATCTTTCAAAGCAATGACATCATTCAAAGAAGATTGTAATGATTCAAACATGAGTTATGCAAATTTTTAAAAGAAGAGTGTTCTTTTGCTAAGTCATCATTTATTACTTCTTTGGCAAGTTGCCAATTATAGCTATCGTCTGATGATTCACTGCCGTCAGGACTGATTACAAAGGGTACAATGTCATTTACTATAAAACCGCCATTGTAATCAAACCTAGCTTCGGTATCGGTTTCCTCTCCGCTATCCGTGCCTTGGGCCGATGATTCCGTGTCGGATTCAACACCGTATGTTAGACCCTAGAGGGGGGTGATTAGGGTCTATTGCTAATCTAATCTAATTTTATACCAATTAAAGCTAATTAACAAGTTATCCTAGCAAGTATGAAATACAACAAGATATGTGAGCTAGGATAAGCAATATGAACAATGAGATATATCCTATATGATAAAAATATATGCAAGGATATATAAACTAACACAAGGGTGAAATAAACATAAACAAGATAAGAGTGATAGTGTAAATAAATAATGGACAATGGCAACAAGAAATAGAAACATAAGAGAAGTGCGCCAAAGCAAACTCAAACACACGATATGATCGTGGAGTTTAGACCTTCCATCCTACGTCTCCACTCCCCACTCCTAGGGAGAAATCCACTATCATAACCGGGTTTCTACGCTCACCCAAATAATGTTTACACCTCACAATGTTGGTTTTCAACGCTCACCGATCAACGTTCACAAACCTCACACTCGGTTTTCTAGTTAGCCGAAAACTTCATAATTCACACTCTTACAATGTCGGTTTTCAACGCTCACCGATCAATGTCTACACCTCACACTCGGTTTTATAGCTCACCGAAAACTTTACAATCTCACAATATAACAAATGATTTGTTCTCTACAATAGATGAGAACTCAATGTAAGTTCAAACTCAAAGTTACAACACTCACCAACCCAAATATACTGTAAGGACCATGAATTTTGATACTAGTTAAAATAATTTTTTAGTATTTTAAAATATTTAATTATGATTTTCGAAAGAGTATTTGTATTTTTCTTGAATTTCTAAAATTTTCTATGATTTAAAGTCTAAGTTTTATATTTATTTAAATGATATTAAAATATATAAATTAATTTTATGCGGTGAAAATTTATGGAATTTATCTGCTGCGTTATCAATACTATTACATGTCCTTTTGAATAATAAGTTGTATTATTTTTATTATTACATATATTTTTATATAATATGTTGTATTATTAATTATGTATTTTTTGTATAATTTACTGTATTATTTTTACTGTTACATATTATCTGTCGTATTAGTATAGCTGGTACGTTTTACTATGTATATAATTATCCCATAATTGTTTGATTTTAAATATAAGTAAATATATTTTATTTATTAATTATTCTCGTTTAATTGTACAATATGGGTATATTTCGACTATTTCGTATCAACTATTGTATTAACACAACATTTACGTTTTTGTTTATAGATAATTATTCTGTAATTTACTGTATTATTTTAATTTTTAACTGTTTTTCGTACGCACCACCCAACACACACGACCACGACGAAACCCCCGACCCCATCTCGCCGTCCACCACCGCATCCGCCAGACCTCGCTGTTGTCGCCTCCGCCTCCTGTTCGCCGCCGTCCCCCTGAACCACCGCTCGTCGTTGCCCCATCGCGGACCTCATGCCTCCGATCTCACCAGCCACCGCCCCACGACGCCGACAGCCCCCATCACTCGCGCCTAAGCTCCTCACCGCCCCTCTCCCGGAACCCGCGTCGACCACCCCTCCCCGTCAGCTGCCTCCTCCCTTGGCCAACCCCACCAAGCACCGCCCTCTTCACCACCATTCGCCACCACCCTCAGATCCATCTCCGACCGCCACCTCCCCACTGACCATCACCGCCCCCTTCAGCCTCCACGCCTCCTCCTACCTTTAGATCCGCCCCGACTAGCCTCCCTCACCACCGAACTCGTTGCTGCCTCCAGCAGCACCGCCTGCTCCTCCTCCGGCCAGCTGCGAGCCCCCTCTCGAGCTCGTCATCGCCACGCCAACCATCAACGCTTGCCGATCCGCGCCGTCAACGTCGATTTGTTCGATGCACCGAGGCAAGATCCCGATATTCTCTTTGACTTGTCGTTTCAATTTTTAGACATATTATGAATTGATTATATGTTTGGGTATATTGTAATTTAATTATGTAGTAGTATGAATATTGTGATATCATGCGTAGATTTGTTGATGAATGATATTAAGTATTATTGTGGTAGGTTATTTGTGAATTGATGAATATAACACAACAAGTTTGTATTTTGAAAGTCGGATAAAATTTATGAGATATTATTGAAAAAGAAAAATAGAAATTATTTATAAAGAAAAAATTTAGCAAAAAGAATATTTTAAAAGTTATTTTAGAGTTATTATTATAATGAGAAAAGGATTTACTTTGTGTAAAAGGGATTGTTTTAGAATAATAATTTAAAAGAGTTTATTTTATAAAAAGATTATTTTTTTAAATGAATAAATTTATGATTTTAAAGACTAGTTCTGAATTAATATAATGAAAAACAATTCTAAAAAGATTTATTGGATGAAATTGGTTTTCATGCATGATTATGCTGTTCATACCTTCTGTATTATTCATAGTTACTATTTATATCTTACGATCTTTATTTTAGTATATTAAATATGACATGATTATCGTTGCACAGGATTGGTTGTATTCATTTATTATCTCCTTGATGTATTTAAGAACCCTTAGTAGTTCATGACTTAGTGACCTCGTGCGTCATGAACAAACCTAGTGACATGTGTGAATGTGTTGACTGAGTTTAGGTGGTGAACCCAAGTTTCAATGAGGATTATGATTGATTTAGAAAATACAAGAGAGTTGGGATGGGAAAGTCCATGTTTATGTGATCGGATAAGGTAGTTGATGTATCTTCCAGGCCTCCCCTTGATCCAGTGTAGCTTGGGGTTGGTTTGTTGGGTTAAAGTGGAGCCGGTGTAGCCACTTTGGTCCGTGAGCTTGATATTCACCTGATTCTTGCTTGAGTTCGAACCCGACCGGAATCGGATTGCGTGTAGCCCTCTGACCGATCTAGTGTAACGGCGTATTGGGTGCACGTAGAGGATTTGTGAACAGTCAGTTATTCGATAATATGAGCGTTGACTCTATGTGAGATGTGGACCAGTGAGTTGAGATAGGATGGCTAGTTACATGACCTTGATTCTTAGCTAAGTATGATTCTTGTGAGATATAGGCCAGTTGTGTTTCTTTTCATACATAGATCGGGGTTAATATTTAATTATCTACAATTCGAGACATATGGTATATACATATGGGTTTCCTTGTTTGGATTATTTCGCTCGACGTACTACGTCTCTTGTTGTAGATTTTTAAATATTAATTCTATCTATTGTATGCCCCAGTTACTTGGATGATTAGACTGATTGCTAGCTGCATGATCTTGTACCCTAATCGATTCTGGATGCTTTATGTTATCATGATTTAGTAGTGTTTTCATGTTGATTTGTGGATTTTAGTTGTACGTTCTTTTGTTGTTTCTGTTATCGTATCGTTTTTTGCATTGGATTTCTGTTCGTTCTATTTTCTTAGTAGGGTCGGGTCTTGCCGTGTGTCATACACGCTGACGTACACCTGTTTTCTCTGGTGTACGTCAGACTTAGAGGAAGAACATGTTCAGCAAGAGTCAGAAGATTCTCAACAGGAGTGCCTTGTAGACGGAGCAGAAGAAGGAGTCGAAGCCTATTCTTTGATGGTTCTAGTTTACTTTTATAGTTCTTTCTTTTTCCATTGATCAATGTAACTTTGTATCTCTTCAGTATTCTTTTGTTCAGTTTTGTATAAGGGCATGTTGACCCGTATCATTATGTCTCGGATGTTATCCTATTTGTGATATGATATTTTTATTCTGAGTTTGTCTATTATATTCTTGCTGATTGTGATCGGGGACCTGTGACTTCGCATTGTATTTAATTCTAGACGCTTAGCGTATTGGATTGAGAAGAAGAGAAAAGAAAAGAAAAGAAAAGAGAAAAACATATAGTAGTGTATATTTCTTCTCAATCTAATACGTCGCGGGCTTGTTCACGTTCCGATTTCTAGGTATTTTGGGAAGCGGGGCGTTACAGGTTTTTTTGGTGGCCCATGCAGGTCACGGTCCCGAGTCCTCACTGGTAAGAATATAATGGATAATTTAGATACATATCATGATTTCATCCATGAGACTATTCTTGAGCCTTTATTCCATTTTCTTGATAGATTTTGCTTCGTCCTTATCTTATCACTCTTTGACTTTGGAGTTTCCACGGTTCTTGTCCCATCACTTCACGATTACCCTCTCTTTGTATCTCTCGTCTATCCTCGTTTCGATCATTATTTTATGTGTTATTATGTTTACAACTATATTTTCTTTGATTTTACTATATATATCGTTTGATTATATTGATTTCTGTATTATTTATTATATTATTTTATGTATCATACACAGTGTTATATGCTGTGTTTTTCAAAAAATATATCATTACTTATATTTCTCAATTGTTCAAACCATGTTATTAAGTGTTTTGCATTGCTCTAGACTCCACATATACATTACATAGCATATCTGATATTCAGATTATTATTTTTTGTATTTAAAATATATTTTTGAATATCTATATTGTGTATGTGTGCGTTTTCTGTCATACCATCTATCTTTCACTTATGTTCTAAATTATTATATATTATTCGTATATTTAGTGATATACATTAAAATGTTCATGATTTTAATATTCTACATATGTACTATATTCTTATCCTTTACATTTTCAGTATATAGTTTCTTATCAGTAAGTTTTGTCTTATTAGATTATTTTAGTATGTTCGCATTGGTTTTGTTATTTTTAAGAGCCATGTATTTTGATATTTAAGCAATTATTCATATTGTTAAGTTTATAGTTGAGTTACTAATTATATAGTTATTTTGTTATATTAATTATTATCCTTTTATAACTAATATAAAAGATTATTTTAAATAGCATTTATGAGTATGTAAAGTATTTATTCATGGTTTGTTATAGTGTATTTGTATATTTGTTGTTGTTTGCTTCATTTTCGATATGTATTGTTTTGTCATTGAAACAAAATACATTGTATACGCGTGTTATTTTTAGTATTTATTTTATGATATTTTTAGATATTACGTCTTTTATTGTGTTATTAGTTGTTCATTATCTATTCATTATTTCACTTACTTGTGTTGTGCTTTACTTTTTATTCTTTTATAATTACTATTCTCTTTTCATTGTAGTGTATTCACATAGATTATTATATTTACGATGTTATTTTTATTGATTTATAGTCATTCATTATTTTTAGTATCAACTGTGTAACCATGTTTATCTAAAATTTATCGGTGTTTTTATTATACGGAATTATGCTCTTCTTATATTTTTATTTGCTGATATACCTATTTTATCTTCTATAGTTTTTGTTTTTATATATTATACTTCTTTATCTATTAGTATGTTTGTGAGTGTCAGTATTGTTAGTGAGCATTTATGTTTCAGTGTATTGTACGACTTTTGTATGTGTTAATTTATTTTGAGTTTTATACCGTTAATTTGTTTGTTACTTATTTGAATGCATTGAATCCTTCAATTATGTTTTTCTTTGTCAACTTGGTATTTTTTAATATTTTAACTTGTGTTATTTTACATCGTGTTACTCTTCTATTTCGTTTCTCTTATTTTTGTATTTTTTCGTAGATCATATTATATCAATATCGTTTTATTCTTATGATTTTCTTTGAATAGGCGTTGTTATTTTTCGGTGTGAGTGTGTGATGTTATGGCTTTATAGTTTATGTATAGGGTTATTAAAGTTTGTTACAATGTGTGTGTTTATTAGCCTTGATTTTTGTGTTTTACATATTGTATTTTGGTTACGTATTTAGTCGTAATATTTTGTAGTTAGTGTGTTTTATATTTTATGCAGTGTATTCTCGCTCATGTTTTTCCACGTTTCAATTTGTGTGTTGCTATACTTATGGTGATTTAGTATTTATTATTATTTTTGTTATAATTTTTGTTTGTGACTACATTATAGTGTAGTTGTTTTTATTTTGTGTTGCAATTGTTTTATTAATCCTACGTAGTGTACATATTACTTATACAAGTTTCTGCGTGTGTTACCACATAATTTTTGTCACATTTTACTTTTCATGTACATGTTTTGTTATCATTATTGTTTGGTTGTTTATCAAGTTATATGTTTTTCTTGTACGTGTTTTTTATGTTATCTTTAATTTTATTAGTTTATTTGTGTTATTTGAGTTATATTATTTATTAGTTAACATAGTTATTTCTTTTATGTTTCATCAGTAGTTTCATAATATTTAGGATGTGAAATGAGTGTTATTTTAATTTTGAGGGAGAAATTTATTTTAAGGGGGTAGAATGTAAGAATCATGAATTTTGATACTAGTTAAAATAATTTTTTAGTATTTTAAAATATTTAATTATGATTTTTGAAAGAGTATTTGTATTTTTCTTGAATTTCTACAATTTTCTATGATTTAAAGTCTAAGTTTTATATTTATTTAAATGATATTAAAATATATAAATTAATTTTATGCGGTGAAAATTTATGGAATTTATCTGTTACGTTATCGATACTGTTACATGTCATTTTGAATAATACGTTGTATTATTTTTATTATTATGTATATTTTCATATAATATGTTGTATTATTAATTATGTCTATATTATTTTTACTGTTACATAATATCTGTCGTATTAGTATAGCTGGTACATTTTACTGTGTATATAATTATCCCATAATTGTTTGATTTTAAATATAAGTAAATATATTTTATTTATTAATTATTCTCGTTTAATTGTACAATATGGGTATATTTCAACTATTTCGTATCAACTATTGTATTAACACAACATGTACGTTTTTGTTTATAGATAATTATTCTGTAATTACTTTAATTTTTAAATACCAGTAACTATTTTATTTTACTTATTTTAATCCCTAACCCTAACCTAATCTCTCTCTATATATTCTTTCTCTTCTTTTTCACGTGAGCACCCAAAACCCAGCCGCCACACAACATTTTCTCTCTCCTCCTTTCTCATCTCTCTCTCTCTCTCTCTCTCTCTGTTTTTCGTCCGCACCACCCAACACCCGCGACCACGACGAAACCCCCGACCCCATCTCGCCGTCCACCACCGCGTCCGCCAGACCTCGCTGCTACCGCCTCCGCCTCCTATTCGCCGCCGTCCCCCTGAACCATCGCTCGTCGCTGCCCCATCCCCGACCTCATGCCTCCGATCTCGCCAGCCACCGCCCCACGACGCCGACAGCCCCCATCACCCACGCCTAAGCTCCCCACCACCCCTCTCCCTAAACCCGCGTCGACCACCCCTCCTCGTCAGCCGCCTCCTCCCTTGGCCAACCCCGCCAAGCACCATCCTCTTCACCACCATTTGACACCACCCTCAGATCCATCTCCGACCGTCGCCTCCCCGCTGACCATCACCGCCCCCTTCAGCCTCCACGCCTCCTCCTACCTTGAGATCCGCCCCGACCAGCCTCCCTCCTCGCCGAACTCGTTGCTGCCTCCAGCAGCACCGCCTGCTCCTCCTCCGGCCAGCCGCGAGCCCCCTCTCGAGCTCGTCGTCGCCACTCCAACCATCAACGCTCGTCGATTTGCACCGTCAGCGTCGATTTGTTCGTGTAAGACCCCGTTGATTTTGACAACTTATAAGTGTGAATATGAGTGAATAAAGATATTTAATATATATTATAAATATCTTTGTTGCATGGTCATGCATGGAAAATGATATTTGAGCTTATGAGCATGTGTATATGCCTCAGGTATGAGGATGAGTTGCAAGTTTGCAAATCGTGTGCAA
>BQKN01060141.1:66578-80888 GCA_022839385.1 Asparagus kiusianus
ATATATATATATATATACGAAGAAACCAATAAATGTGTGTGTATTGATGATTGAGCTTAAAGTACTAACACACATAATATAATACCTAAACTATATTACCCAAGCTTGATCTTGATCTTCATTGTAGCTCAACTTGGTAATCTTACGGATGAAGCCTGAACTTGGATCTTCAACTTAAAATGCAAGGCTTCACTCCACAATTCCGCCAACCTCCATTAGATATGATCGTGAATACGCAATTCTATCCATCCTCCAACATATTGTTTGTCTAGAATAAATATAAAACACAAACCCTAGACAAACAATATTAGATGTAAATTGTTTGTTAAATCATCATCAAAACAAGAAGGGCAACACCGTAAAGAAGGGAGTCAGTAAAGTAATTTTCCAACCCCTTAAACAGTTGCTTATCATGGATCCAGGGTCGTCCCAATAGTAGATTGTAGGAGGTTTCCGCGTCAATCACGTAGCACGTGACTTCAGACTTTAAATCCCTAAGTTGGTATTTTACCCAGATTTTACCTAACGGCCTAGACCCACTGGTATTGAATCCGTAGATGACGGTGCCTGTTGAGGATAATCTACTTGCAAGGATCCCAAGATTGTACATCAGTCGGAGCGGCATGATTCTAACAGCAGAATCCGGATCGACTTGGATCCGATTAATAACACCGGAGCCGATGTATCCGGTGAAGTATAAGGGCCTATCATGCTTTGAGTTTCTAACTTGCATATCATCTTTGGTGAATGTTATGCAAGGGAATTGCTTAGTCGTTAAATCACAATATTGAATTGAGAGTTTCGGATCTTTAGGAGCTGGTTTGATACGAGTAAGAAACACGTCGGCGTCAGCCAGGGCTTCTTGCAAGGCTTCCCTCATGTCTTTATAGAGACGCAACAATTCGTACAAAGTTATTCTTGCTAGGATGTTAGCTAACTGAGTCATAACGTTAAAGCAGTATGGTGCGCTTAAATTCCCTGGTTTATCTCTCCCAATCGGGTGACTGAATCGAGACTGCTTTGGGTTCTGGACCTCCTGGTGTTGGGGTTCTTTTCCTTTTTGTTTACTAGCTGGTTTGTTGTTGAGATTTTGCCACAGGTGTAGGGGAGTTGTAGCCACCCCCAGCTCAGCTAATGTCTTAGCATTTGGGTCAGAGGCTTCAGGATACTTGTAATGGTACTCATTTCCACCCCCGCTAGCGAACACTTCTTGTTCGTCCTCAGAAAGTGATAACGTAAGGATATGTAGTGGGACAGTAGGATTTGCCCTTATTTTTGGACTTCTTCTTAGATGAGGAACCTGTCCATTGCTCATCATTGAGCAAATCTGGATGGACCCAAAGAATTTCGCCATTAGAAGTTGTGTGCTGCACCAGTCCCTTCTGTCGTTGGCCATGGAGATCATCGTTAATAGTTTTCACCTTCACTTTTGGTACAGGCTCTGGTTGGAACCATAACATAGGGACCGATCCAAAGCTGATAGAAACCGCATTTGCACCCACTTTCTTTTCCTTAGGCTGTTTTGGAGTGATGATACCCACATCGATTAGGGCTTGAATTTTGTCTTTGAGAGCGTAGCACGTCTTTGTGGGATGGTGGACTATTCTGTGGAACACACAGTATCGCGGGTCCATAGTTTTGTTAGCTCCCTCATGATCAGTGATTGGGGTAGCTTAATTTTATCGTTCTTTAACAAGTATTTGAAAATACCGAGAACCTCATCTTCCTTGAAAGAATATTCTTTCGGGAATTTTGGCTCGGTAGTCTTCTGTTACCTTGGATGCCGTTGTTGCCATTCGGGTGTTTGCTGCTTTAGCGTTTGTTGTTGCGGCTGCTGTTAGGGTTGCAATTGGAATGTCTGATTTGCATCCACTGCATTTGCCTACGCCTTACCTTTACCATGGGGGGTGAAGTTCTGTTTTGAGGTATTATTGGATGGCTGACCCCTTTCGGCTTTCCTCCTCTTGAGGAAGCATTCAGCCTGCTCCCCTCGTACCTTCAACTCTTTCCATGTTTTGGATGGTGTCATGCCCATAACTTCTAACACATCCAAGGAAAGATTGTTGTGACACGTTTGGAGAATAAATTCTTCAGTGATCGGGTCTCGACAGTTCATTGCCTTATTTCAGAAAAGTTTGACAAAGTTCTCAACCAGCTCCCCATCTTTCTACTTCTCGTCAAAGCGTGTTCCAATAGACACTTCAGTATCATCGTTGAAGAAGTTGGTGATAAACAAAGTATCCATATCATCCCAGCTATTGATGCTTCCTGGCTTCAGACGGCTGTACCAATCAAAAGCAGCCGCGCGAAGAGTTCCCACAAATGATCGTACCATCAGAGGTTCATTGCCTGAAATGACCCCTAGGTGAGACTTGAAGTAAATCAGGTGTTGAGTGGGTGAACCTCTTCCGTTGAATGGCATGAAGTTAATCAGGTTAAACTTTGCTGGGTATGAAATTAATTCCCATTCCCTTGGATAAGGTCGCGGAATACTGGTCTTCTTTACCTCTTGAGCAGACATCAATGCATCGATCTTGCTTTCAAGATCTTTCAACTTGAGTCCCTCACTTGTATCTTTCTTAGAATGATCCTGGGGGTAAATGACATAGTCCCCTTTTGCATTGTTATTACCCGAGGGACCACCCCCAGCATTGTTGCCAATAGGAGGAGCATCAATGATGATATTCTCGTCTACTTCCCGATCACTATTGAGTTGGTTAGGATTATTACGATGGCTAGACTCTCCCTACTGATTTGTCAGCACCGCGATTTGTTGGTCATGCATTTCCCTCATCTGCTGCATAGCCATCTCTATTTCAAATTTAAATTTCTCTTTCTGCTTGGTTAAAGCATCATCGAGAATCTTAGCCATCTGTTCAGTGCTGACCATAAATGACTCATAGGATTGTCCTGAGCTAGATGCCGTATCATCAGAAGCTAATGCGGAACAAGCATCTGATGTTTCATCGTCTGAGGACTATAGGTCTAGGTCTGATAGTTCTAGACCGCAACCAAGTCATGCGCCGAGACACTTCTTCAAAAGGTTCAGGACTGAAGCGTCGTAAGGACTTGCCTTTGTCCGCCATGTTGATAGTTACCCGAGGAAACTCGTCACTTAAGTTGGTTAGCCTTCTTTTGTGGAAACGCCTTGTCTTTGATTTGGATGTTTCAGTAAAGATCCGTTCGAATATAGAGACCCTCCAGGGAGCGGTCTCGTGGTAGCTGCATTCTGACAACATTGCTTTGAGGATTTTCACGCACGGACAGTAAGAGTCTGTTTCTCTGGTATTTCTCTTTCGAGATTTGGTCGTACCCCCAGTCTGATAGTATAACTCATCGGCATGATTATCAGAGTAACCTATCATACGCGGGTAGGATCTTCTAAGTCTAACATCGTCATCATCTGATGAACACACTTCCCTGGTGTTCTCAAGAGTCACTCGTTTGGAACTACGCGTTTGTAAATGCGAGTCCTCAACGGGCACTTAGACTTCAACTTGCAATCCAAAGTGAGTGGTTACAGGTACTTTCTCATCACGAGAGATTTTATATTTGTTGGGATGACGCGAACGACCCCCAGTCTGATGAGTTGTTTGGCTTTCATTTGCTGAAACCAAACGTTCTTTAATTGGAGTTTTACTTCGATCTTCGTGTGAATGACCGAGATGATCTGTAATCTTCATTTTGAATTTTCATAAGTCCATACTATCATGAAGCTTAAAGGGGGTGTGGAACTTGTTGTGATGGGAACCGGGGCCTTTGGAGACTCAAAAAAGACTGCAATAGGTGAAATAGGAGCGAAACAGGGCTTGGTGGCTTTGAAGCGGCGCGAGTCTCCATTTGGTGACTTGGGCTTGGCCGAGTCTCCATTTGCTGACTCGGGCTTGGCCGAGTCAGTACGTGATAGTTGTTCTTTTTCGACAACTTCGGGCATCTTTTTACCCTTTTTTCTCCATACTTTACGTAGTTTTAGTGGTTCTTGGGCCACCTCTTTTTCCTATAGTTTCTTGGCTTCCTGCATAAGGATTCTTTCATGCGCAAGCAATGCGCGGTGTTTCTGCATGCGTTCCTCAAGAGTTAAACGGGTCCTTTTAACACGGATCCACTCATCCGCTGCTGGTTTGAAGGAGAAGGTACTCGCTCGCTGTTGTGGTGTTTGGTACCTCCTAGACCTCAGGTCCGCCTCATAACAGATCCTATCAACTGGCTTTAAAGCCTTGGTGAATTGGCGTGCAAGGTGTTGGCGTCGTCTTTTCCGTGCTCTCTTTGACAGAGTTGGCGTGTTTTCAGCAATAGGCTCCTTGACTAAGGAAAGGTTTAGTCCTAAAGACCCAGCTTCTTCAGACATCGTAGAAGCGTTAGGGGATGAAATTGTAGCAGTAAAGGTGCAGAGCTCATCATCTTGGGTTTTCAGATCTAAAGACCCACGAACTTTTCTTGTGGAAGAGGTCTTCTTGCTCTTCTGGTGGGAAGATGATCTAGAGGAAGAAGACATATACTTCTCATACTTCTGTTGGTCGAACTCGTATTCGACCTCTTCATCATTCGGGATGAAAATCCTTGGTTGAAACACTACAACCTTTGTAGAAAGGCCGTCGCTTTCCACTGTGGTTGCCAGTTTGTTTTCTATCAAAAGTTGCTTTCATTATCATCAAACCTGTTACACCGTTTATCGATTACAAGTTCGAAGAAAACAAAGAAAAGTTGATCTTTTTATAAGATCTTCTTACAATGAAAAATAATATTATAACTTTATCAAACAAAACACAGAGGACGTTTATCACCCGCTGGTTTGCATAGGATCTTTGCCTGTGCCGGGGACACGTTAGTCTGTGGACCACCGCGGATTAGATCCGGTTGACAAGTTTGATTAATGCTCTTGTTTCACGAAGGAAACAATTACAACAGCGACAATCATGACCAAGCGGGATTATGGCTCTTCTCGAGATTAAAATAAGGTTTAATCCGGAGGAAGGAGGGGGAGAGAATCTTAAATCTTTCGAAGGATTTTTCTTTATGAAAAAGTTCGCCAAGATTCGCTATTTCTCCTCTGAAATTCATGGTCTACTGTTCAATTAGACAGCATCTCGCCCTCAGATTTCAGATCCTTTAAACTGAAGACCCAGGGCTTCTATTTATAGGCTTTTGTCTTTGTGTTTTCTGATAAGATCAAGTATTTTGACGTCATCTGCAATTGATAACCACCCAGGCGCACTTAAGGATAGCTTCAAAACAAATGGGGAGGACTTGAGACGAAAGAATTCTAATAAAACATCAAAATCCGCATTTTGGGAGGTTTGGAAGGCCAAGATAGTCGTGGTGACTCGGAGCTGTGCGAGTCACCATTTGGTGATTCGGCGCTATGCGAGTCACCTGGCCAATTGTTAAGTTTTTTTTGACTTTTTTGGCTATTTGCGATTCCTTCAGTTCGCTTGCTCTCTCCTTTACGCGTGTTTCGTCAATTTGTTGAGTTGTGTGCTTTTACCGATTTGCTTCATGCGTTTCATCATCGTTAGAAAAACTTCTTTGATTTGGATGATATCATTCATCATCTTCTCTTTGTCTTGAGCTATGTGGTAACCCATAGGTAATTTTTGACGCCAACAGACCCGAACTGGGCAAACTGGCTGACCGTTGTCCGATCGATCGTCGCGGTCGACCGGACATGAAAAATCCTGTTTGTGCATGTTGTTTGTGTGCTGTCCTTTCACTTATTCTCTCTCACATAAATAGACTTGTTTGATCCCCAAATACTTGTTATCACATTTATCTATGATATAAATATATATTTCACAATAAAAACTCATTCACTTTATTTTATGAGGTTTTACATTTTCCCCCCTTCAAAGAATTTCTTCCTCGAAATTCTGAAATCGTATCTCAAAAATTAATAATATGAGAAAAGCACATCAGTAGTAATTAAATTCCCACATATACATCTTATAGTATTAATTTCCAGATATGAACATAGTGATACCTAAAGTTAATAACCTAGAATGCAAATATTCGCACCTTAATCCCTAACTAAATGGAATTAGTATGTCGGGCGAAAAATCCAAATAAGGAACCTCCCATTTATATACCATGTATCCCAAATGATTAAGGATTGAGTAACAATACCCCCATTCAAGTGTTAACAATAAATATGACTATCCAAAATCATCATAAACCATAGGAAAACATAATCCAAACAATTTACCTACTCAAACAGGTGTGGGTTGTCATGACACATATCCTCCTCGTGCTCCCAAGAAATCTCCTCAGATTCTCTCCAGTTCTATTGGACTTTCACCAAAGGAATCACCTTGTTTCTAGGTTTCTTGTCTTCTCTAGAAAGTATACAAACTGAAATATCAATCGTAGTCAAATCGTCCTGAAGTTCAACCTTCGGAGCATCCAATACTCGATGTCTCTCCTCATCATGCAAGTGCTTCTTGAGCATAGAAACATGAAATACGTTGTGCACACTAGACATCAATGCTGGAAGATCTGGTCTATAAGAAACAACTCTAATTCGCTCATAAATCTAAAAAGGGCCAATCTATCTCAGGGTAAGCTTTCCCCGTCTACCAAATTGCTGCACACCCTTCATCGGCGATACCTTTAGTATGACATAATCTCCTACCTGAAACTCTAAAGGTCACCGTCTATGATCTGCGTAGCTCTTCTGTCGACTCTGAGCAGCTAGAATACAGTCCCCTAATCAATGCTACCTTTTTGGTAGTCTGTCTCACCAGCTCTGGTCCAAGCAACAAGCTATCCTCTGGCTTTGCCTAACATATAGGGGATCTACAGGGCCTCCCGTACAATGCTTCATACGAAACCATACCAATCATCGCTTGATAAATATTATTATAAGCAAACTCTATCAATGGAATATGATCCTCCCAGCTGCCTTAAAAGTCAATGATACAAGCTCGCAACTTGTCCTCCAACACTTGATTCACTCTCTCTATCTGACCGTCTGTTTGAGGGTGGAATACATCGCTATGCAATAATCTGTTGCCGAATAAATCCTGGAAACTCCTCCAAAAATGCAAGGTGAAAACTAATCCTCGATCTGATACAATCATATGTGGAACTCTGTGAAGTCGAACTATCTCTTGGATAAATATCCTCGCATAAGTCTCAACGGTATAAGTGGTCCTCACTGGAATAAAATATGCCAACTTTGTCAACCGATCCACTATTACCCAAACTGAGTCGTTCCCCTTCTTCGACATCGGCAACCCTACAATGAAGTCCATGGAAATGTCCGCCCACTTCCACTCTGGAATGGGTAAAGGTTGAAGTGTCCCTACTGGTCTCTGGTGCTCTGCCTTCACCTGCTGACAGGTAAAACACTTAGCTACATAATCTACAATATCTCTACGCATATCACTCTACCAAAAGTGTCTCCTTAAGTCCTTGTACATCTTAGTGGTTCCTGGATGCACTGTATATCGGGTACGATGTGCTTCATCAAACAACTCTCTCTTCAGCTCCACACTAGCTGGCATGACTAATCGACCCTTCATCCGAAGGCCTCCATCTGCTCCAATGGTCCAATCATCATTGGGCTCTTTGAAAATCTCCCCCTTCCGGATTTGAATCCAAGAGTCCTCTAACTAAGCTCTGACTACTCTGTCCCTCCAAGATGGCTGCACTGAAAAGTTCTCAAGTATGTGCTGTTTCTACCCATCTCTGGCCTAAAATCGAATTGACTAAGGGTGATGAGATCTCGATACAACGAGCACCTTAAAGCTGCAACCTGATGTCGACGCTTACTACTCAAAGCATCTGCTACGACGTTCGCCTTCCCTGGGTGATACTGAATCGTGAACTCGTAGTCCTTGATGAACTCAATCCATCACCGTTGTCTCTGATTAAGTTCCTTCTGGAAGAAAAGGTACTTCAGACTCTGGTGGTCTGTGAATAGCTCGAACTGAACTTTATACAAGTAGTGTCTCTATGCCTTCAGTGCGAATACTACCGCTACTAACTCCAAATCATGAGTGGGGTAGTTCTGCTCATACACCCTCAACTGCCGTGAGATATATGCTACTACCATCTGAGTCTACATCAGAACACCTCCCAAACCTACTTACGACGTATCCGTGTATACAAAAAATATCCTGTCACTGCTCGGAATAGTAAGAACTGGTGCCGTAGTCAACCTAGCCTTTAAGGTATCAAAGGCCTTCTAGCACCCCGTACTCTAAGTGAACTATACACCCTTCTTCGTAAGGTGTGTAAGTGGCATCGTAATCTTCGAGAAATCCTGAATGAACTTCCTATAATAGTTAGCCAACCCCAAAAAGCTATGAATCTCGGTAACTATCTTCGGCGTTTCCTAATCAATCACTACTAAAACCTTAGCTGGGTCCACTGCTATGCCCTCTCTACTAACAATATGGCTAAGGAACCTGACCTCAGAAATCAAAAATTCACATTTGCTGAACTTAACAATAGCCGATGCTCCCTTAAAGTCTACAAAGCTAAACGTAGATGCTACTCGTGCTCAGACTCCAACCTCGAGTAGATAAGAATATCATCGATAAATACAATCATGAACTAGTCCAAGTATGGACGAAAGACCCGACTCATCAAATCCATAAATACCGTGGATGCATTGGTCAACCTAAATGGCATGACCAAAAACTCGAAGGACCCATATCGAGTCAGAAAGGCGGTCTTGGAAATATCCATCTCCCGAATCCATAGCTGATGATAACTAGAATGAAGATCAATCTTCGAGAAATACTACGCTCCCTGTAGATGATCGAACAAGTCATCAATCCGAGGCAAAGGATATTTATTCCAGATAGTGACTTTGTTCAACTCATGGTAGTCGATACATAATCGCATACTATCATCCTTCTTCTTTACGAAGAGGACCTGCGCTCCCCACGGAGAATGACTCCGACGAATAAAATCCTGAGCTAACAACTCGTCCAATTGGGTCTGTAGCTTCCTCATCTCAGTAGGTGCCATGCGATAGGGTGCTTGAGATATCGGGGCTGTGCCCGGCTACAACTCGATATAGAACTCAATCTCTCTTATAGGAGGCAACCCAGGTATGTCCTGAAAGACATCCTAATAGTCTGAGACAACTCTAGTCTTGTATATATCAGCACTCTGATCCTAAAGCATCACCTCCTCGATGTACGCCAATAATGACTCCGCAAACTGGTTCCCTTGAGAGGTGGCCACAACTAACTCGAACCCATTGGACGTTCGCAACTTGACTGTTTTCGCAAAACAATCGATACTGACGTGGTAGGAAGATAGCCAATCCATACCAAGAATAACATCAAACTCTGACATGCTCAACACTAACAGATTGACAACAAAGTTAGACTCGTCTAAACTGATAACACACCTCCTACAAATGCTCTCCAAGAGCGACATCTCACCTAGCGGGGTGGAAACTGACAAAGGAATGTCTAGAGGCTGAGCTACGAGTTGAAGTCTAATCATAAAAGCATAAGATATGAAAGAATGTGAAGCTCCTGAATAAAAAAGAATACGGGTTGAAAGGAGTTCACGAGGAATGTACCCTCCACTACGGCCCCGCTCGCACTATGATCACGAGAGACTACCATATAGACTCTACCGGTGGCTGGAGGCTGCTCTGCTACTGGAGGTGGAGCATATGGAACTACATGTCCCTGATGGACCTCCTGAACTGCACGAACCTATCCCTTAATCTGCAGAACTACTGGTGGTGCCTCTAGTCTCATTTGCTGGCTCTGACCTCGGCCCTAAAATCGATTCTGCTGCTGATTTTGCCCTCTCCCTTGCTGGGCTCCTGCTGGTGTACTACGACACTCTGATGCTTTGTGGCTAAGTTTGTGACACTTAATACAAGTGCCCTAGAACTTGCACTTCTTAGGCGCTCTCTGATCCTACTAGGGTCCTCTCCTATAAGGGCCTTGCCGCTACTGCTGCTGGGGTCCCGAAAAAGGCCTCTTATTCTTACCCTTATCCTTAGTATTCGTTTCCTTATCCTTCTGGAACATAGTTGTCTCATTCTCCTATGATGTGGCAGCATCCGCTACCTCTCAAATTAAATAGAACCTCCTAGAAACGAGGTATCGATGAAGGTTAGGACGAAGTCCTGCTAAAAACATCTATGCATGGTGTTCTCCAGTCTGCCACATACCTGTAAAGTGAAGTAGGCTCATAAATTTGCTCTCAAAATCCGCTACTGATATGTCTCCCTGAGATAATATGGATAACTAAAGCTCTTTTTATCGGCCTGTACCGCGGAAGAGATATATTGCTCATCCAAAAAGTAGACGAAGTCCTTCCAGGTGAGGGTGATCCTCTGCTCTGGAGTAAATTGAAGTCGATACCATCTTCCTGAATCCCCTTTGAGACTGTAAGATGCCAGCCTCTGCTTCTGAACCGAAGTCACATTAAGTATCCCAAGAATGTTACCCACATCTTCCTTCCACTTATGTGCTGCAAGAGAATGTGATAGTCCTTAAAACTCTGGTGCCCTCATCTTCTGGTATCTCTCTACTAAGCAAAGCCAAGCCTCCTGCTCTGTGGCTCTATCAGTAACTACCAATGGGGTGGGTACCGGTGTGTCCTTCGGAAGGTCCTCTGTAATAGGAATAGCTGATACTACCGATGGAGGAACTACTGGTGGTGGTGGTGTGATGTGATTTGTCACAAGCTCCTCAAGTGCTGCTATCCTAGCAGCTATAGGAGCCATAAGATCTACCAAGTATTGGGGAGCCTACTGCAGCTCGGGTGGAGCCTGCTGTGTCTCGGGTGGAGCCTGCTATGGCTCTGCCTGACTAGCTCTCCGGGTACAAGGTCTACCACGTCCTGCCATCTGAGCACATAGAAGAAGATTTATGAGTCCTCAAACAGAACATATATGGAACTCGTATAAATAGAAAGTTCATATCATATATCATTCACGTAAATACTTTTAATATCATACAAAAAAAATATTTGTAATTTTTGAATACGTGAATATAACGTCCTCACTCATTCTAGAAATTTTTAGTGGTACATGAACCCTAAGAAACTCTACTCTAATTCTACAACTTGACACATGATGATCCTAGAATATTGGAACTAGAGCTTTGATACCAGCTGTGACACCCCTGGTTTCAACAAGGCTGCAGTCCAAGGTGAAACCAAGAATATCAAACCTGTCATGCACTACACCGTGCAATAATATGTTTCACAATCACAATTACTATCTATCTAGTAGAATCAACCACAGGTGTAGGTACAAAACAGGCAAGAGAAAGTATACAGGAGAAATAATCAATAATTGATAAACTTTGAAGAAATCAACACCACTGGAATAAATAGACCAATCTCTGAGAAAAAAATAAAATTTGACTGAATACAAGTGTCTTGACATAGGGAATCAAATAAATTGACATTAAGGCACATCACCTTTACAAAGCTAGAATAATAACTCAAATATTCATAAACACATCTACTGTGGAGTTCTGACATAAACCACTAAGAAAATACTATAAATAACTGCTAGAGCAACTCTAACAAGTTACGACTCTCCGTGCATCTGAATCGTTACCAGAAAGGGAGGAAACAACGAGCGTCAAGCGCTAGTGAGTAACATCTCAACCAACCCTAGGGGGAAGGGCTAGAAGGATAAGAAAATAGCTGTAGATACATAATGGATAACAAATTATCAACTGTGAAGTAAAATGGAAGTTTGATATTTAGGAATTTACCATATGAGCATAAGTATGTTAACTATCCCGTTAGCTTACATTGTAAATAGCTAACTACCAAAACCAAAAATTATAGCGTGGAGCAATAACTCCATCTCTAACTATAATATTAATGACCTAACATATGTCAAAATACATGCCCAACTCATGGACTGCAACAGATAAAGGTCCAAAACACAAACGACAATAGCTTAAAGTCTAACACAAGGACTGTAGTGGATTATAGTCCAACACAAGGACTTTAATAGCTTATAGTCCAATACGAGGACTTCAATAGATTATAGTCCAACACGAGGACTTCAATAGCTTATAGTCCAACACGAGGACTTCAACATGTAAATGATGTCATAACCAACATATATAACATTTATTCTCATGCCTCGGTGAGTAAATCTAATCTCATGTCTATAGTCAACTCATGTACACAATTTACAGTGTACTAAAATCCCACATAACCCGGGTAACTCACCAGCCACACAATTGCACGTAAAAGACATGTGCATGCACAAAAATACCTAGCGGTCGACCGCCGCGCACCACGGTTGACCACGCAGAGAGCACAACCTTTCTGTTCATCTGCACACTCAGCGGTTGATCACCACGGTCGACCGTACAGGAAACAGAAACTTCCTATTTCTGTTGCGTGCCCGGTGGTCGACCACCACGGTCGACCTTGAGGTACAGAAAACCTTTTACAGGTTTTCTGCTCCGAGGGTTTTGATACAAAAGTTAATAAACGACGATTCTATATACTACCAATTCTGTATACGTGATTTAGCATTACTAGAACATGCAAAAGTACAATCTAATCACCATAGACAAAAAAGAAACTTTTTAAACACATGTATACATGTCGACACATTTGAAAACAATTTTTTTCTTTCAAAACTCTTGTTAGAAATATTTTTAGATCTAGATCTGCATTAAGAATTTCGAAGGTGATCTTTATTAACTGAAAACTTGTTCTCTTTGCACTATATCATATAAAGATCTATCTTCATACATAAAATAGCATGTTAGGCTCACAGATCATAAGAAAACATTAGAAAGCAAGTTTAAAAGCATGGGTGTATGGTTGGGCGAGATGAAACTCGCCTGAGGGGTGTTGACAAACTCTTAACGACGCTAGAAAAGATCCTCCTATGCTGAACGCTGTAGGCATCAAAAATTGCCGATAGGTCCCCACTCACAGCTCGGTGTTAACGAGCGACGACTGAACGTCACTACCCTGTTCACAAGAGCTCAAATGACGCCGGTGAGCGCCTGAAGCAAACCGACGAACCACGTGAGCCGACAGAATGTCAGAACAACGGAGATACGGGTTGACCGATAACCCCGTGATCACCGCAAACGGACCAACGCCCGTCGTGTCCCGTTCACCCCACGGATAATCCAACCATTGGGACCCACAGAGCTCGCCGTCAGAATTCCAACGCATCCGAAATCACTCAAATCCGAGTTCGGGCAAACAGTCAACGGCGGAATACCCGGTAGCGTCTCAAACGACATGAAACACCCCGGGGGTGTCTAAAAAAATCCAAGACACCCCAAGGGTGTCTCGGAAAATCCAAGACACCTCAAGGGTGTCTCGGAAATTCCGAGACACCCAAGGGTGTCTCGGAAAATCCGAGACACCCAAGGGGTGTCTCGGATTTCTTGAGACACCCCATGGGGTGTCCTTAGCCATTTCAGCCCCCCCTCCTTGTTTCCTATAAATAGGCCCTCTAGGCCTCCATTCTCTTGGCTTGGATTTTTGGAGAGGAATTTCTGGTCTTGGGTTTAACCTCGAGATCTGAAATTTCTGAGAAGAGCAGCGAAGCCCTGCCGGATCGAGGAGTGAGATTCTGCACCAGTCCCCCTTCATTCACCTCTCTCATCCTTAGTGTTGCCCATTAGCGGTGACCACTAAGAAGAGCTAGTGCCTCGTTTAACCGAGACATAAACTTTACACTTCTGAGATCTCACGCGGATCGACGAAGTTCTGTTTCTGAATCCCACGCGGATAGACGAAACTCTGCCGGATTTTACCGGAATAGATCTTGAAGAGTCGGCGGTCCACGGATATCAACATCCCCGTCACAGGCCAACAACCCACGCAAGCGAGACCGTACCAAACCGGGCTCTCGTGTTTATTTTCGTTTAAGTTGTACCCCTTTGTTTTCATTTTATACTGTTGTAACGATCGAAGTTGTAACAGATATCAAAGTAATGAAAACAGCAACTTTTACCGGAAACAAGCTTGATACCCCCTCCAAAGTGTTTCGGACTCGTTTCCTTTATAGAAGAGGCCGGAATACTTTGGATATGATTGGTCCAGCCTTCAGTCGGCATGAAGGACCTGTGGTTTGCTTCAACTCTCGGCTCCTTCGATTTTCGGTTTATCCGGTGCTTCGTCGAATAACCGAAGTTGTTCCGGCGCTGCGTTTATCGCCTGGCCGTCGTTGGAGTCTCGAGTCTACAGCTGATGAGTTGAGTTTGGCTCGTGTCATTGAGTTGACTTTTGAACTTGCTATCCCCGTCATATCGTGTTAACTTAAGGGTTTCGGTTGACTTTTTGTTGCAACGCACTGAATGGCGTTGACCTAGGGTTACGCATTGACCGGCG
>BQKN01060142.1:2739-13202 GCA_022839385.1 Asparagus kiusianus
CTTATTCTTTATTCCTAATTGTCACGCACAAAATATAAGAACCATTTCTAATAATCTCTTAAAATCACCTTCCTCGTGGGATCGATATTTTTTACTATAACTTGATAAATTGTGCACTTGCAATTTTGGTACATAATTATGCCGCATCAATCGACAACTGAGGGCGCTTCTCGCATTCGCCTTTTCAATACTCGAGAACATTCAAATGATCATTTTTCTTCCAAGTGACTAATTTTTCATCTAGATACTCTTCTAACTGCGACTTGGACCCACTGACCGAATATAGTTGACTCTCAAACTGTTCAAACTCAACCATCTCATCATTAGGAACATCTCCAATATTCTCTTCACCACAACTCTCTACAACAAATGTACCTAGAGATGCTCGCTCGTATTCTTTGTAAAGACTTCTCAGTTTCTCTAAGATATAGTTAACACATAATCAGAACTAACTCCCAATTTCTCAAAACAAAACTCTACATACTTCACCTTATATCGGGGGTCTAAAATGACTGCAAATGACAAAATAACACTGTAACATTCCCAATATTTATCAAATTTTATTTTCATATCATTTGCCATGGATTTTATATCTTGATCATCACTTTTCATCTCCTCCATTATGTATTTTTGAATCTTAAACACTCCACCAAAATATAAGTTGGCAGTTGGATATTTACTTCTAGAAAAAAGAGTGGACACTTCATAAAAATGTTTCAAAAACTTTACAATTTTTTCAACCTTTATCCATTCTTCATTTGATGGCAAAAAAGTGAAATTTGGATCAACAACTCCAAGTGCTCAAATGCCCGACAAAAGTTCAAAACACTCAACATTAGAAACGTAGAATTCCACCTGTTGGAAACATCCTGCTGAATTTTTTTTGTTTTACCTGAACAAGTTTGTGCAATGCACTCTACAAACTTCTTTTTCCTTCCAGGAGGACTCTTCACATACTTGATGTATTTTTTTATCTTAGATAATGGTTTATCGATAACCTTTAGCCCATCTTGCACAATAACATTTAGAATATGAGCACAACACCGCACATGTAAAAAATCACCATTACTAACAAAATGATCTTCTAAAACTGGATGGTCTTTTAAAATTCTCATGAAAACATCATTATATGCTATTTCATTTGTTGAAGGATTGGGGTATTGTTTTTACTGTTACTTTGGACAATGCAACATATAATGATTATATACAACACTAGAAACGTAGAAATTCTTAATCATTATATGCTGCATTGTCTAAAGTAACAATAAAAATTCTTTTTTCAATACCCCAATCCTTCAACAAATGAAATAGCATATAATGATGTTTTCATGAGAATTTTAAAAGAACATCCAGTTTGTAGAAGATCATTTTGTTAGTAATGGTGATTTTTTGCATGTGCGGTGTTGTGCTCATATTCTAAATATTATTGTGCAAGATGGGCTAAAGGTTATCGATAAATCGTTGTCTAAGATAAGAGAATGCATCAAGTATGTGAAGAGTCCTCCTGGAAGGAAAAAGAAGTTTGCAGAGTGCATTGCACAAACTTATTCGGGTAAAGCGAAAAAAATTCAGCAGGATGTCTCCAACAGGTGGAATTCTACGTTTCTAATGTTGGAGAGTGTTTTGAACTTTCGTCGGGCATTTGAGCACTTGGAGTTGATTGATCCAAAATTTGCTTTTTTGCCATCAAGTGAAGAATGGGTAAAGGTTGAAAAAATTATAAAGTTTTTGAAACCTTTTTATTAAGTGTCCACTCTTTTTTCTGTAAGTAAATATCCAACTGCCAACTTATATTGTGGTGGAGTGTTTAAGATTCAAAAATACATAATGGAGGAGATGAAAAGTGATGATCAAGATATAAAATCCATGACAAATGATATAAAAATAAAATTTGATAAATATTAAGAATGTTACAGTGTTATTTTATCATTTACAGTCATTTTAGACCCTCGATACAAGGTGAAGTATGTAGAGTTTTGTTTTGAGAAATTGGGAATTAGTTCTGATTATGTGTTGACTATCTTAGAGAAACTGAGAAGTCTTTACAAAGAATACGAGCAAGCATCTCTAGGTACATTTGTTGCAGAGCAGTGGTGAAGAGAATATTGGAGATGTTCCTAATGATGAGATGGTTGAGTTTGAACAGTTTGAGAGTCAACTATATTCGGTCAGTGGGTCCTAGTCGCAGTTAGAAGAGTATCTAGATGAAAAATTAGTCAGTTGGAAGAAAAATGATCATTTGAATGTTCTCGAGTATTAGAAAGGCGACTGCGAGAAGCGCCCTCAGTTGTCGATGATGGCTCGAGATATATTGAGTATTCCTATTACTTCGGTGGCCTCTGAATCGACTTTTAGCATTGCGGGTCGTGTGCTTGACAAGTATCGAAATCGTCTTCTTCTGGAGAGTGTTGAAGCTCAAATTTGCACTGGTTCTTGGTTAGACGGGATTCCTTGTGAGTTGCCTTCTTTTTTTTATTGCTTTTTGTATTGTTGTGGACTACATATTTTATCACAGAATATTAATATTATTTTTTCTTATTAAATGCAGCTCTGGCAGACATTGAAGAAGGAAATTTATTAGTACATGATTTCAGTAATCTAAAGGTTTCTGAATCGGAAGGCGAAAGTGATTAAGGTAAGATTTTACTTGTTCCATGAAATTAGTGTACATCATAAACTTGCTTTTCTAATGCTGTTCGCTAAATATTGATTGTTGTTCTAATATGTATTTATTTCTCACAAGTTTATGTTTCCACAATAATATAAAATGAAGAACTTCTCACTCTTTTGCTACCTAGTTTTTCTTACACACACAACCCAAAAAAAAATCAGCACATATTGAGGTCTATTCCTTTACCTGTATCTCTTTCTTTCTTTTTCATAAATTTCTTATTTTGTCTAATGATTTTATGTCAGATAGGAGTTTTTTTGGGGATTTATTTGATTTTTAGTCTCTTGTTCTCCTAAATTTTGCATCTTTGATGAGGTAAATGCTCTAGTTTCCATTGAGAAAAACATAGCAGATCGATTTTATGCAGGGCCGAAGGAAGGTGAATAAAGCTGAAAACAAAACCCTGACTACCAAGTAAAAGCCATTCTTAGTAACGCTCTGGTTCCTGTATTTACTATATCATTTCCTGTTCTCGTAAAACCATAATTTTGTTATATGATTACGTATCTGATAAGTTCTTTGTGTATTTAGCTGATCTTTAGTCCCCTGGTTCCCAAAGATCGCGTCTTGCTATCTAGTGTTTCATTATTATGACAATATCATTCGTTTGTGGCAAAATTAACTAATTCTATGGATGATTGATGCATGGGAAATATTGAGGTCTTTATGGTGATTTCAGATTCTAACCCTTGCTATGAAGACGCACATATGAGGCTTGCTGCAGTACTATTAATGTTGCTATTGAGTCTAACTGAGTGTTATGTTTGTTTCCTGGTCTTTTCTTTCTTTTGTCATGATCCTGTTCATGCCTGAACATTTGAAAGATGGGAAATAAGTGGACTATGGTTGTGCTACTATTTTGTTTATAGATGAACTTACTACTCTTCTAGTTTATCAAGTAATTAAGTAGATTGTCCTTACTAATCGTGATCGTGTTGCTGATAGTTATGATGGCATTTATATCAAGTTATTGATCTTATACAGATCCTTACATACCTTGTGTTTTCTATCTTAATTCATTTTAATATTCTCGCAATTTTGTTGTTATTGATCTTTTGGTTTTTGGTTTGGAAAATTGAGGTTAATTTTGCAAATGTGTGAGGTCTGTACTTTTATCCAGGCTTGTAAATGGTTCAATCATGAATTTGTCTGCCTTTGTTTGTTTATCTTTGTTTATGTTCCTATCTTTGTTAGTATTTTATCAAAAACCCCAATAAGTTTGCAAAAAGCTCCCAAAAAGTTTGCAAAAAGCCCACAATAGTTTACAAAAAGCCCCCTAAAAGTTTACAAAAAACACCCCAAAAGTATTATACATATATAGTTACTATAGTTAAATGGGCAAATGGGCGGGCAAAAACCCGCCCATTTAAATAATGTTAAATGGGCCATAAATAGGTAAATGGGCAAAACATGTCCGCCCATTTATGGCCCGTCCATTTAACATCCAAAACCACCCATTTAATGGTTAATTGCAGTGGAAAATAAGTTTCTTTAAACTTATGTTTGTTATGGGGTTTTAGGGTCTTTTATAAAATCTAAATTGGGCTTTTGTGGAATACTGAATATTATTCTCTGTTTCTTGTTATATTTACATGTTGCAGATGTCTAGACATGTTATGATCAAAGTAAGACATAGTGGATTCTTTTTATTTTGGTCCAAATTTGAGTTATGTAGGTAGTACATTTGATGTTGAATTCTGTGATGTAGAGGATATATCAATTGAACTATTGGCAGATATGATTAAAGATTTTGGATATGACAATGTGTGGTGTTTATTTTACTCTGTTCCTAGTGTACAGTTAGGAAGTGGAGGTTTGAAGGATACAAAAACAGATCAAGACCTTGCCAAATTGGTTGAACTTGAACATAGGCATAGTTCAATTAAAGTGTATGCAAATCATGAGTAGATGTTCCCTTAGAAGTGGATTTACCTATTCCTACATCTTTGAGTGATCCTAACCTAGTGTCACATCTTCAACAAAAATTGTACCTAAGTTTTTGAGGAAAAAAAAAATTAGCTCCAAAAAGAAATTTGAAATTAGATGAGAGACAAGCAAGTAATGTACACTCCAAAACTTTACCTCCAACACCACTGCCTATCCCTCCAAAAGATCCCACTCCTATAGATGAAAAATCTTCCTCTATTGATGATGAATGATGACTCAGTGGAGGAAATTTACAAAATTGGCCCTACTGAGCTATTGGATGATGATGATGGTGAAGATCCTGAGTTAGTTGAAGAATTTAGGAGCTAGAATTTGAAAAAGAAAAGGAAAGGAGAAGGTTGTAGGTGAAAATAAAAAGTCAACATGATAATGAGGGTGAGGGTGCACAAAGTGAAGACTATGTAGAATTTGATGAAGCATCAGAAAGTGATGACGAGGACTTGTATGAAGTTGGACTTAGAAATTTAAAGCTTGTGAATGATGAGAAGGGGAGGGTCAACTCTAGGACAAGGCTAGAAGGTGTTGTGAAGGGTACTCCTGGATTATTTATCGAACCATCAGTAGCTTAAACACAATACCATGAACAAGAAATGGAGGATTTGAATGCACAACCACAACCATATGATGCAATTCCGGCAGAACATGCACAATCACATGTACATCAAAGAGAGGCATATAATATACAGTCACAAGTAGGGAAGGCAAATGCAGATGTTTATATGTCACATGAGGATGGCGATCAAGCTGAAGAACTACCACTTAAGGGTTTGAATGTAGGTGGTGCAAAATCTAGAGGCATAATTCCAACTCATTCAAGTTGGCCTCCTCATTGGACTACATTTGAGGGAGGACATGAGAGTGACCAAAGGGACAATGAAGAAGAAGAACAACTCGTGAAAGTGAAGAGGAGGAAGAACCTGTTCCAATCATAAAAAAGAAAAAAACAAGGTTAAAATACAACTACTTTAATGCAAGTATAGACATGAATAATATTTATCTTGATGCATGTATGAATTTTACTATCTTTCTAATTATTTATAGTGCATTATGTGCAATCATATTGTGCCTTACTTATATAACTTTATTTGTATTAATGCAGGTTTGAAGTCCACATCTAGACAAGTTTTAAAGGAAGCACTTTTCGATTATTCAATTCAGAATCACTATGATTTTGTATATTTGAAGAATGACAAGTAGAGGATTGATATATGGTGTGCTCATTATCATTGGGAGTTAACTGCTAGGCCAGATTGTGATGATGCCACTATAGCAAATCAAAGCTATTATGGGATATCATACAACAAACTGGAGAGGGACCAAGTCAAGTGATAAAGAGGGGGAGACCTAAAGGTTCTAAGAGCAGAATGAGTCTCTTTATGAAAGATTTGGTAAGATCACAAACCTCTAATGCAGCTGAGGCACTAATAGAGAAGAGAGCAAGAGCAAGAGCAAGAGCAAGAGCTAGTAGTATGAATTTTTACAAGTTTTTAATTAATTTTTATGATTTCATATTGCTAAGTGTATGCATTTACTGATCATTATGAATGATCATCAAGGTGAAGGTGCATCCAATCAAGCTGCTAAAGGAACTGTTAGAGGTGGTAGAGGTAGAGTAAGAGGTGGAGGGAGGTGGAGAAAGATAACTAATATGCTTGATGGTATGATATATGGCAAGGTGATGATGGAGAGATGGCTTTAATGGATCCTAGTACTAATCAAGCAATCTTCATACAAGCTGCAACCCAAACTGCATCTCAAGTTTCAGAACAACTCAACCTAGCCCAAGTTCCATCACAACCAGCAACAAATGATCCACAAATTATGTAGGATTTTTTATGTTTTCGTTGATAAATGTGAATGTTTATGCCCAGTGCAAATCTAGATGCTTTTGTGTGTGTTTAAAATTAGTATGCTGTATTGTGGATCAAAAACATGTCTAAACATGTATTTTTATTTCTTATGTTTATAATGCAATCTGCTACTATGTTATATATGAAATCCGGGTATGTTTTTGGTATATTTTTATTGTTGAGTGTATTTGATGATGATGATGACCGCAAACTATATGATAGGGAATATATTTTTTTGCCAATATATGCTAAGGGACCAAGTCAAAATTTTAATAAGCATACGTAGCGCATTATGTGCAAAGAGAGCATGTCAAACATTTCCATAACTGTATTCTTTCATTTAAAGGGATAGATTACATTGTTTGATGAAAACACATGCACGGAATACTACTTCTTGTACATTCATATCACCATCATCACATACAAACACAAACACTTTACAATCATCCTTAATACACATAATATGGACATGTACACCCTATTTTCCTTCTTCTCAAAGTGAAGCTCATCCTCAATCTTAGATTTCTCCCTCCTCAATCTTACAGTTTCTTCCAAACATGACGCAGATTCAGCATTGGACAACTCAACCTCCCCTTTCAACTTTGCACGCACTTCATGGCACCCCCGAGGTCATTCTCATGCCTTTCAATCAAATATTCTTTAGCGTTAACCTTGCTCGTCAATTTTAGAATTTCTTCTTTCACGAGTGGAAAAATATGACAACCCAAATAACCCATTTATTTTTCAGTCCACTGCTATAATCCACAGCCACCATTCTACCAAATCAGGAAAAGAAACAAAATGAGAATTTTAGCAACTTCGTTTAGATCATAAATAACGAAGAAAAAAAAATCTCATTAAAAAGACATGTTACAATTGGGGCATCTACAAAACCTCCGACCAGGATTCTCAACTGTAGTTGATGTGTAATACTCACATTGCAAATCACATCCACAAATTTTTCAACCCTGACCTCTTGGCAAGATCATTCCTCCTGCGAATGAATGGAAAATAGTTGAAGCCTTGTGAAGAACTTGAGCATGAACTGGACATTGAGCTTGAGCTTGAACATGCCATGATGTGATTCCCTACAAGTGACTTTTAGTGTTGGATGACTGCGTCTTCCCTTCCCCCTCCTTAATTTCTCCTTTTCTCAAGCTTATATTTCATCCCCAAATTCAATGTTCCCCGCAATTTTACCCTAATTTTGCCCTCTTTTTATTTAAAACCCTAAAAGGGGCTGTTCGTTTCGCAAAATTTTTGGGGAAATCAAAGAATAGGAAACCTATTTCCTATAATAATTGTTTTGAGGTTATTTGGTTGGTTTAAAAAAGAATGAAATTCTAGAATAGGAGATGTGATAAGATGAGTTGTCACCTTATTATTGGATGATGTGAGTGATTTTTAAAAAAAATTGTTTTGAGGTTGTTTGGTTGGTTAAAAAAAATAAGGAAATGAATTTGAGGTATATTATTGGATGATGTTTTGAGGTTGTTTGTGTTTGGTTCATTTTTAAAAATAAGAAAATAAATGAGATGAGATGAGTTGGAGGTATATTATTGGATGATGTGACACATACTTAAGGAAATCAATTTCTTGTTTTTTTTGAGGAAATGGATGGAAAGGAAGGTTTAATGAGATGAGATGAGTTATCACAATATTATTGGATGATGATTTTTAAAAATGGGATAAGATGAGATGTGATGAGTTGGATGATGTGACACATTTCTTGTGTTTGGTTTATTTTTAAAGGTAAGAAAGGAGATGGAATGAGATGAGTTGGAAGATAAAAATAATATTTTATTGGATGTTGTGGGTGAGTTTTAGTGATGGAAATGGATAAAAATATTATTTTATTGATTTCCTTGTACCAATTTCCTTTTCTTGGTTTTTAGGAAACCAACCAAACGGGCCCTAATTTAAGCCTCCCCAACTAGCATTGCCAGGTCAGATGATTCCTCCCACATCAGCCTTTAAAAACATGTTAAAATGTGTCACGTGACTTCATGTGACCACCTCGCAGGAGTTTTCTCAACGTTCGCGCAAAAAAGGACCTTATTGACACCGAAGGAAAACTGAATACCATATTAGCAGAATGGGTCAACTTATAACACCAATTTAGTAATTTAACCATTTAAAATTATAGTCAGATCATCATAGTCACTATTTTACCCATAAAAGTGCATAATCATCACACAATTCATTGTCCGTTTTTACTTTTACAAATAAACTAGGTTTTATACACGTGCAATGCACGTGGTTAGATACCATGATTAATTATTTTTGGATTATTTCCTAACTAAAATTTATTCATCGGTTCCACTTTAATAGTTTGTGCTTATTTTTATCTCTAAACTTTAACATTACGATTATTTATTTTCTTTGATGTTTGTTTAAATGGGTTATACTTAATTTAAGTTTTCATGTTGATATTTGAATTGATAGAAAACAAATATAATCTGAAGCTAATTTGTATTTTTATATTATTTGGACTGACATAAAATCAAGCTTTACTTGAAAAAGTATAGTGTTGCAAAAAGTGAAAAATATTAAAACAGTGTTATACAATGAAGATAAATATTTAAAGCCAATAAGACAAGATGATTGATTAAAAGTATGTTAAAATGATACAAAAGAGAATATAAAATTTGTTCCTAATCATTAATAGACTTCATAAAAATTATAAACTAAATATTGATACTAACTCTAGTATACTTTTATATAATAAAAACATCAACATAAGCATATAAAAGTACTGAAAAAGTTTATGAAACTCCCTTCTAAAAATTTCTAATTTCATTCAAAATAATTAACTATTCTATGAGAAAATAATGTCTTTTATTCCTTCTATTTTATTTTTTTATTGAGATAAGATCAATCATTCTTCATATTTATCTTTTTCCTGAGCAATTCTAGAATAGTATCTTCATCATCTACATCGATTGTGACATCAGACTGGAGTTGTATATTTTACATTGTTTTCTTTCCTAGGCTCGTTATTCTTTTATCTTCTTGTTTAACTTCACCAAGAAGTCAAATGTATTTCTGATGTTCAACACAAACTTCTTGAAATACAGACTTTGCTTTTTTTCCTATTACAATGAGAATAAATTTTAATTCATATATATAAAATTATTTGTGTTCCTAATTTGTTACTTAAATAAGATTAGGAGCTACCTCTTTTTCCTCTACAATAAATTTTTCTGATGTGCATCCAATAAGAGTTTTATTATGTCAATAATGTTATATTTGCTCTATCCTTATCATTTTTACAAAGATCTAAACTAAATACCTGCATTTTTTATCACCAATTTGCTATAGATTATAGTATTAATATTTTATTTCTTTAGTATTTGAAGAACAAAGTATGAAGTTTATGAATATTTACTAATTTTTCTTGTATCTTCTATGAAGAATTCTTCTTGGATTGAGAAAAAGTTGTTAAATTATTCTTCACTGAAACTCAGTCGGTGCTTTTTTGATTTATTTTTGTCACTTTCTGAACTCAGTCGGTGCTTTTTTGATTTATTTTTATCACTTTCTCATTTACAATGGAAATAGCTTGATTTTTTGAATGATAACTTTGAACATTCTGATAGTTTCTGCATATGTAATTCTTTGCATTAATTTACCCTATAAATATTATTAACATCAGAGATTAATGTTTCTAAATTATAATTAATCGATGCTAAACTATTATATTATAGTCTTTTATTATTTTTATGGATTTAAACATCTATCAATTAATATTACTAATGTATTTTTTCTACTCCAACTTATTAGTAACATTACATGTAGTTTCTATTATTTATATAGTGACAATAATTTTAAATCTATCATATATATTTTTAAATATTTATTCCTTAACCGAATAATTTTAATCAATTCTTGATTTTGTTTACCAGCATCAACTTAGACTACTTGTAGATGCTGAAAAGGATAGTAAATCCAAATTGGAAGATATATATATATATATATGTATATATATATATATA
>BQKN01060142.1:23202-34198 GCA_022839385.1 Asparagus kiusianus
GAACTTGAAAGAGGCATTCCTAGATTACTTATCAACTACAAACCTCTTAATAAAGTTTTACAATGAATTCGTTATCCTATCCCAAACAAGTAAGATCTAATCAAGCGATTACAATAGCAAAATTATTTTCAAATTTTGATATGAAATCGGGATTTTGGCAAGTACAAATTGCTAAAAAAGATCATTATAAAACAGCTTTTACTGTCCCATTTGGTCACTATGAATGGAATGTTATGCCCTTTGGCTTAAAAATTCCCCATTTGAATTTTAGAAAATAATGAGTGAAATTTTTAATCCTTACACTTCCTTCACCATTGTTTATATTGACGATGTACTTGTTTTTTTCTAAAGCTATCGATCAACATTGGAAATATTTGCATATGTTCTTTAAATTATTAAAAGTAATGGTTTAGTAGTCTCTGCTAGAAAAATAAAACTTTTTCAAACAAAAATATAATTTTAAGGATATTCTATTGATAAAGGTACTATTTCTCCTATCCATGGAGTCACTGCCTTTGCTGATAAATTTCCTGATGAAATAAAAGAAACTAAACAATTACGGAGATTTTTGGGCTGTCTGAATTATGTCTCGGATTTTTATAAAGATCTTGCTTATGATAGAAAAGTTCTTAATGATAGGCTAAAAAAGGCCTATACTGAATGGAGAGAAAGACACTCTGAAGCTGTCAAAAGGATAAAAACTAAAGTTAAATCATTGCCTTGTTTATCTCTTCCTGATCTAACAATTTTCAAAATAGTAGAAATTGATGCATTCGATGTTGGATATGGTAGCATTCTTAAAGAAAAAATTAGCAATAAAGAAGTTCTAGTTGTCTTTACTTCCGGTGCATGGAACGACACTCGAAAAAATTATTCAACAATTAAAAAAGAAATGCTTGCTATTTTTCTTTCTATCAATAAATTTCAAAGTGATTTATTAAATCAAAAGTTTTTACTCCGAATGGATTGCATGTCTGCCAAATATGTTATTAATAAAGATGTTCAAAATTTAGCATCTAAGGAAATATTTGCCAGATGACAAGCTATTCTTACTGTATTTGATTTCGATATAGAATTTATCAAAGGTGATAATAATAATTTGCATGATTTTCTCTCTAGGGAATTTCTACAAGGATATGGCTCTATCAAAATTTCATCACCAAAAGATTCTCTCATATGAAAGAGAGAGAGCTTCTCATACTTCCTTAACACAAGACAAAAAGGAAGCATACTCTCAATTTATCTAAAAACATTGGATAAACTTGTCATCCTTGAAAATTCTGATCAAACTTTATTGCCTGTAGAAATGGCAACAAAATTTCTGCCCAAAGACTATTACTAAGTTCCGGCAATGTTTGGAAAAACTACACATTACTATGAGAAGATCCTTAAAGAAACAGTAAGTGCATTTGCTCATCATAGATATCGAGGAAAAGAATATAGTTACTCTCGATTAAGATTATATTATATTATTCCATTAAATGAATGTAACTCATTTGGAAATCCTAATGTTCCTCGAAAGTTTAAAGAAAAACTCAAATTGGTCCTCAGTAATACAACTATTGGGACTATCAAGCTGCTTAGGAATATGTTCTGTATATTCAAAATCATATGGGAAAACTTTCATGGTGGATATGATTTATGAATCAAATGAGTCTACTAAATTGGTTTATTGAAACGTTCTGGGCTAAATTTGGAGCCATTAAAGAGAGAATGCCAAAAGAAATCCTTAAAAACAAGCAAAATATTTATCTCCACAAGATATGCTTCAAATATCAATAGAACTTGGTCTCCCTTTGATTATGCAATGTGATTGGGATTGTATTATAAATAGAGGCCTGTCAGATTATTTCGCAAGAAGTATTTTAGTAAAATGGTATGATCGTTGGAATCTTACCAACTATATAAATGGAAGAAAAAGCTCGCTACTCCCAGACTATAGCACAAAATTTGGATTGAAGTCACATCCTAAAAGATATGATATGAAGACTATCCAAGAAAACCTATACGATACATTCGTGCTACAATATCCAAATGCAAGCAAAAAAAATTAAAGTTATTAACTTATGATGAAATGTTAATGATACTAGCACCTATGAATACTACGTCTTCTACTTCAGAACCATCTGATACATCATAACCTGTTAAACTAAAAGAAGAACCAGAGTTTGAAGACACTCCTATGGATAGTGAAGATAACAATGGCGATGATTGTTTTGGACTTATATAAAAATTGTCATTAACTTATGGTAAATCCCGTATATGATTAATTAAACGACTTAAATACCAAGTCGATCAAATCCTATCAATATCTTTTTCTAGTTTAAAATAATTAACTTTTATACAAATTTTATTCATAGCTAAAAGCAGTAACTGCAGATGAAATGACAATAGATATGACTACACATTGTCGGCTACTTTGGATTCCCTATTTGGATACTTAAGCATGAAGAAACTTTTGTCAAAAAGCTACTCTACCTAACCTCTTGTAGATTTTGACAAATTTATGTAAAACCCCGTAAAATACAGTGAATGAATTTTTTTTTATTGTGAAATATATGTTTATATCATAGATGAATGTGATAACAAGTGTTTGGGGATCAAACGAGTGTATTTATATGAGAAAGATCGAGTGATAAGATCAGCACACAAACAACTTGTACCAACAGGAGCAGAAAGCTTCTATCTCTTGTGCGGTCGACCGTGATGGTCAACCGTACGTAGTTTTGATAGTTTTTCTCAGTTTGAGTCTTATTGGATTTTGGGTCGGGTTTGTGGGCTCATATATATAATATTATATTCGTGAGAGCTTCTTCTTCACCACAGAAAACCCTAGCTGCCTCCTCCTTCCCTCTTGCAAACCTAACCCCTTCTCCTTAGTGATTTCGACGGATTTCGAAGAGTTTGAGCGGGACCCGGTGGTTTTCGGCGTAGGAGAATATTTTTCCATTGTTTTTTTAGAGTTGTTCATCATCCCTCAGGCGAGTTTCTTCTCGCCTAACCCTATACCCATGTTTTTAAATATTTTAATAATGTTTTTCATGTGATTTGTCATCTTAACATACTAGATTATGTATAAAAATAGATCGATATGTTGTATTTTTGCAAAGAGAACGTGTTTTCAGTTAATAAAGCTTACCCACGAAATTCTTAATACAGATCTAGATCTGAGTTTATTTCTAACAAGAGTTTTGTAAGAAAGATTTTTGTTTTTGAAGATTTTGACACGAGATTAACATGTTTAAGATTTGATTCGTTTTATCTATAGTGATTAGACTGAAATTCACATGTTCTGGTTATGCTAAATCACTTATGAATGATTGATAATGTATATAAACATCGCATGAAAATTTTTAGATCAAACCACGTAGAACAGAAACCTGAACTAGGGTTTCTGCTTTTACGCGGTCAACCGTGGCGGTCGACCGCGTGTCGTGCACAGAAGCAATAAGCTTCTGCTCCAGTCGCGGTCGACCGCTGGGGGATTTTTTTCTGCTTTTGTCCTATTGTGCTTAGGTTTGTGTGGCTGGTAAAATATTTGGGTTATATGGGTTTGCTATACACTGAGATTGGTATACATGAGTCGACTTCAGACATGAGTCTTAGATTTATTCACCGGGGCATGAGGGTGAATGGTATATATATGATTTCTGATATTATTTGCATATTACAGTCCTCGTGTTGGACTATAAGCTATCAAGTCCTCGTGTTGGACTATAAACTATTAAAGTCCTCGTGTTGGACTATAAGATATCAAAGTCCTCGTGTTGGACTTTAAGCTATTGCAGATCATACTTTGGACATTTATTTATTGCAGACCACGAGTTGAGTATGTAATTGACATATGATAGGTCATTGATATTTCGGTTAGAGATAGAGTTATTACTCCATGTTGTAGTTTTTGAATTTGGTATTTAGCTATTTATAATTTGAGCTAAGGGAGGCATACATATGCTCGTGTTGTAAATTTCTAAACATCAAACCTCTATTTTACTTTTACAGTCGATGTTTGGCTATCTATATGTATTATCAGATATTTTCTTATCCTTCTAGCCCTTTCCCCTGGGGTTAGTTGAGATGTTACTCGCTATAGAATTTTGATGCTCATTGTTTCCCCACTTTCAGGTAACGAGCCAAGTACACGGAGAGTCGTAGCTTGATGGAGTTGTTCTAGTTACCATTTTTTTAATTTTTGCTAGTAGTTTATGTTAGAACTCCACAATAGATGTATTTATGAAACATTTGAGTTTTTATTCTAGTTTTGTATAGGCAATGAGCCTTAATATCATTTTATTTGATTCTTATGTCGAGACATTTGTATTCAGTTCAGATATTACCTTTTTAATGACTTATCCATTTATATCAGTGGTAGTGATTATTCTTCTGAGTATCTGTTGTTTAGTTTCATTTCTGTATACTCTCTTTTGTCTGTTTTGTACCTACACTTGTTGTTGATTCTACTAGATAGGTAGTGATTGTGATGGTGAAGCATGTCGTAGCATGGTGTTTGGTGCTTGATAGGTTTGATATTCTTAGTTACACATTGGACTACAGCCTTATTGAAAGTAGGGGCATCGCAATTTGCATGTGGGATCCACATGTTATGAAAGGTTATGAAAAGAATCAAAGAATAGTATCTATGAGCATCTATAAAAGGGAGAGAAGCTCTTGAAGTTGAGGAGGCTTTTGGAGAGTGAAGTGAGACCTTATTTAGAATTCCCTCTTGTTCTCTCTTTTAAGTTTTTAGTTTGAGTTTGAGTTTAAGTGAGACTTGCTTTCAAGTTTTCTTTTGAGTGTTTGTAAGATAAATATGTACTAGTACTACTACTCCGGTGCTGAGCAGTTCATCACCAAGGTACTAATTTGTAAGTTTGTAAGTCTGTAAGTTTATTTTCCTTCAAGTATGTAAGTGTGCCTCTTTTTAATACTACTACTTAGTTTGCTTCCGTTGTATATTGTTTTTCTTTCATCTTTATTGTTTTACTGTTTTTCCTTTTCTTTTTGATATACATGTGAACGGAGAAGAAGATATAACTATAAACAATATCTATATCCTCTCCTCCGTCTACACAGTATTCTCCATGAGCTAGCTCTGTCGTATCAAGGCTAAAACAATCATGGTCACGATTGGTATTAGAGCAAAGTTAGCCGGTGGTAGAGTCAGCCTACGGTGGTGAAACCCGTCTCCTGGCTAGCTGATGTATATCTGTGAGAAACAGCTCACTCCTTGATACTAATGCTTATTCTACAATAAAATAATTATAGACATTTGTAGTAAAAAACTACTACAATATTGTATGCTTGGTTTATAAAAGCTTTAATTTTAAGCATTTTTTTGTTTCATTGCTTACATTGAATTAAATATTAATTCTCTAACATTTCTAGTATGATCTAGAGCCTCTAGTATTTTTTTAGTACTCTTTCTTAGTTCTCTCTTTACTTACTGTACTCGCGACTTACACAACTTTATTTTGTATTCATCTGATGTTGTTGACTGGTGAGAATTCTGCAAACTTTTAGAGTTGCTACTATTTGCTTAATATCTAGCTTGTTTTCTTTGTCTCTTTTTAAGTCTTTATTTCCTTAACTGGTGGTCACAGTTTACACAGCTTTTGCTCGTTAGCTAAGTGCGCCTAGGGCTCTTTTGTCTGTGTTTATCTCTTACTGTTGACATGTTAAGTTTTTAAAGTCTTTTAAAATACCTAAATTTCTAATCTATCCTCCCTCAGATATAAAAATTCTATATGTTAGAACTGTAAACTCTAAAAAATTACATCTTTCTAATAAAGAAGAACCTAAAGTGATTAAATACAATCTTAAGTCAACAAGTATAAATGTTATTGAAGATTTCAATAATGAACAATCCTTTGAAATCGATAAAGAATTTCTAAGGCAAGATTTTAACTCTAAGAAAAGAGACAAAAAGGAGTGGTTTCTCCAAACATACGAAGAAGATTTTAGATCATCCTTTAGAGTCTTATACTATGACTTCATGTGAACTATCAAGCAAAATATACATTTTTCTTATGGTATGAAGATATATATTTAGAAGATCTAAAACACTCTCTTAAACATTTACCTATTGAAAATAACACATTCGTTTTAAAAAAAGGTATCCAATACATGGAAAACAAATAAAGATAAAGAAATAGTATCTTTACATCCACCCTGTAGGCTGTCTAAAAATCACAACAGATGGTCAATCCCCATCAAACACCAATGATGGAAGTTACAATCTGACGTCTTCCAGAATGTTACAATTTGAAGACTTTCATGTAGATCGATGAAGGTTATAATCTGACAACCTTCGTAACAACTGATGAAAGCTCTAATCAACAGCCTTCATAATCAACATCGGGAGTTACAATCTGACGACTCTCATATTTTCAAGGACCCAAGACGAAGATTACTGAACAATGGTCTTTGTAACGCTCTACAGAAAAAGCTATAAGTCATTAGCTCCTTCTAAAACACGGTATTCACCCTTGCATTTCAGTTCTTGAAACGCAGACGACCCCCGAGTTTCCAACCCTCAGCAAACAAAACGCGGACGGCCCTCGCGTTTTTCAACATCCAGCGGGTGCCCAACTCCGCGTCTCCAGTCTAAAACGTGGAGTTAGGATCCTGAACGCCAAACTGGGCATTGTTTGACTCATTCAACATGAGCTGAACGGTTCCAAAACCGTTTCCCACGATTTGGGGGCGGTTACACCCTTGATAATCATATTTTATTATAATTTTATACCCTCATTATCTAGTTTATATGAATAAATTTATCACTAATAATTGTTTTTATCTTTAATTGCAGGTTAATCAAAAATAAAAGCCCAATATCTCTTCTCTCAACAAAGCCCACTAATTAAATGAAGAACTCAAGCATGAAAGTTCAAAAGAAGAAGAAATGCCAAAGAAGCATAAGCCCAAAGCATAAAAGAAGAAGAAGCTGCGGAATGCAATTGCAGCACACTAGGCATCGATGCCAGCATCGACGCCAGCATCGATGCCCGCATCGACGCCAGCATCGATGCCCGCATCGACGCCAGCATCGATGCTGGTATCGATGCCATCGTCATTCTGTTACAAATCTAAGACTGAAATTCATGGTTTTTAGATAAGATTTCGATCCAAGGGCTCTCATTTACTGATGTTTACTATAAATAGGGGTAGAGAGTAAGGGGTTAGGGGTGTGAAAATTTTTGTAACTCCATTTGGAGAGGAGGGCCACTCTTAATTAAGAATGCCTTCCAAATTTGTAACTTTTGTTACAATTAATAAAATAATTTTTTCACCACTTTAAATATTTCTTATCTTTGTTGGATGATGAAGATGGAGATGAAGAATTATTTGGTGGTTTGGATTTTTTTATTTTTCTCTATTATTTCTTTTCTATTGCTTATTAGTTTAGATTTATTTCTATGATTGTAGTTAGATTTTATTTTCTTATTAAATAGCCAAGAGGCTAGAACCCTCTTGTCTTAAATTTATTTCATGCTTATAGATTAGATTTATTTTATGCTTATAGAGTAGATTTATTTTCTTGTATTTAATTCTTATAATTTATTTTGTAGTTTAGATTTTATAATTTATTTTGTAGTTAGATTTTAATTTCTTGTATTATTCACCTTGAGGCTAGAACCCTCTTGGGTTTAGTTTTTCTTTTTGTTTATTTTTATTTTCTTTGATTCGCCTTTAGGCTAGAACCCTCTAGGGAATCACCCTTTTCTAAGAAGTGGGTTCAATTTTAGATTACCCATATCTTTAATTGAATCCACCATCTTTACTTTCTTGAATTTTATTTTTCATTCTTGATTTTTATTTGTTCTTGATTTTTCCTTCTTGCCTTGTTGATCACATTTATATTATCACTTCCACTCTTAAATATATTCATTTACACAATCATTTTTATTCTCTCCATCTGTCCACAATCACATTCACTCATCACTCCTATTTGTCACGTACACAACATAAGAACCGATTTTATATTTTCTCCTACAAAACACCTTTCTCGTGGGATCGATATCTTTATACTACAACTTGACACGGTTGTGCACTTACAACATTTTTGGTATATGTTTATACCGCATCAAGTTTTTGGCGCTGTTGCCGGGGAAGGTGCTTAAGTAGGTTTTAATTATTTTTGTTCTTTAACTTGTGTGTTTATTGTGAAGGAAACGCTTGGAGCTTGAAGATCGCGGATTGGAGAACTATGATTTGAAGATTTGCTTGTAGGTAATTATTCTTTCTAGAATTTTTAATTCCACCCTTTAGCTATTTCTTCACAATTAGAGACAATTAGGACTTGAAAAAATTTATTTTTGTTAATCATAATAAAATTCACCCCCCCACTTTGACATTTACTAACAAGATAATAAATTCAAATAATTTCCCCCGTCTCATTTGTTTGATTGTTACCCCTAATTAAAAAAATATTTTTTCTTTTCCATACTTTTTAGTTGCTTTTAATTCATAGGGTTGCATTCCATATTGTTAGTAGGAATTCACCAAGTGATTTGAGCATCTTGATTTGGCACACACTTAAAAATATTTTTAAGAGCAAAACCCCATATTCAAGATAAGGTGAGGGATTTCATCACCTTTTTCTTAGCCCAAAAATCACTAATTCCTCACTACACCACCAAGCCTAATAAAACTCATTAGACGTTGGCCCTAAGGATTCAAGCTCAATAAGGAACAAAGAATCCTTAAGTGAACCAGTTTAAGTTTTCTTGGATTAGTTGGTGTCTAAGGTAAGGTTTAGGGGTTGCGTAAAGCGCTCTGTAAGGAATGAGGTGCTTAATTGATCTCTGATCACCCTCTAGTACTATCCTTACCTAGCTAACTACCCGGGTAAAACTTTAATCTTTTCACTTTAGGAGTTTTTGGTTAGGAGCTAGTCTAGTTGAGTTAGGTTTAACCCTAGAGTTAGAGTGATTGAAAAGTGATTAATTTGATTTGTTTTAGTTAGGATTTTTCTTTATCATAAAAAACTAATTTTCTTTCTTTCCATTAAAAAAAATTGTCTTGGTGTATGCAAACTTGGGTTAGGGATAATTCTCATCGTTTAATTCGTTTTAAACCAATCATAGAAATGGCATATCCTAATCCACCCATTCTTCAAGATATGTGCTATCCCATTAGGAATGCAATCCCCTCTTGCATTAGGCTCCCCGAAACAAATGGAATAAATTTTAAGCTTAGATCTCATTACATAAACATGCTTCCCAAATTCCTTGGAAATAAAACAGAAGATGCATATATTTTTATCTCAGGATTTGAGGAAGTGTGTATTATGATTAAAATGAGAGAATTAACAGAAGATGCGATCAAACTCAGATTTATTCCATTTGCTCTTGAAGACAAAGCAAAAAAATGGCTGTATAGCTTACCCGTAAATTCCATCACTACTTGGGAGGAATTTATCACCGTTTTTCTTAAGAAAATTTTTCCTATCCATAAAACGGTGAAGCTAAGAAACAACATCATGAATTTTAAAATTATCCTAGGAGAACCTTTTTGGAAGTATTTTGACCGATTTAAAGATCTTCTCATCCAATATCCTCATCACGGTTTAAAAAAATAGCGATTGTGCCAAATAATTTATGACGGGTTAGATTATTCTGCAAAAACTTCCTTAGAATCAATGTGCCACGGGGATTTCATGAGGAAAAACACCGACGAAGCTTGGGAATTTCTAGAGAATCTATCCGAGAAAACAATGCAATGGGAACACTGTGATGACAGGGTTTCATCAGTTCCTCATTCTAAGTCTAGTGGTCTTTCCTTTGAGTCAAACATTGCTTCTGAAGCGAAGATGGCGATAATTCTGCGGAGGTTAGAAGCCTTAGAAATTAAGAAACGAGCTCAAACTCAAATCAATCATGTTTCTGCCCCATGATGTCATAATTGTCAGTCTCCTACCCACGTTTCAAAGGAATGCCCTCTCCTAGGAAACAACAATACATTAGAACAGATGAACGTTGTATTCCAGTACCTTAGAAATGATTCATTTTCTCCAACCTACAATCCAGGTTGGAGAAATCATCCCAACTTTGCATGGAATCAAGGAAATTCTCCCGGAACTCAAAACTTCACTCCCGCTTTGACCCAACATTTTCCTAGGGGAAACACAGTTCCTTTCAATTCTCATCCACAATTTCAACAACCCAATCTGCCGTATCAAAATCAGTCTCCTCTTCATCAAACTGTAATTCAGACTCCTTACAATCTAGATTAGGATAAACGTCTCAATATCTTGGAAAGATGTTTGGAAACCATAATTAAGGCCTCCACTCAAACTACGAATATGTTGACTCAAACGTCTAGCACTCTGAATTCCTTCATGCAATCAACTGGACAAATGCTCAACTCCAACACTCAAGCTATAGCTAGGTTAAAATCCCAACTTGGTCAACTAGCTAGTGCCGTGAGTGAAAGAGAGAAAGGAAAATTTTTGAGTCAACTCGTGGTCAACCCTAGAGACACAGGATGCAGTTCATCCTATGAAGCTCAAGTGAATGCAATCCATTCACTTCGGTCAGGTAGACAGGTCGATAATCAAGTAAGAACTCCTCCAAGTCAAACTTTTGATCCAATACAAATTCCTTCTCCTTCTCCTTCTGATGAATCTATTCAACAATCACCCCCCTCCGATGACCAAGAACCCGAACCTAAACCTGAGCCTGCTTTTGATAGATTTAGACCAGTTGCTTCCTTTCCAGATAGACTCAGGCCTAGGAAACACTCTCCTCAGGAGGAGAAGATCCTAGAAACATTTAAGCAGGTTAAGGTCAACATTCCTCTCTTAGATGTAATTGAATAAATTCCATCTTATGCTAAATTTTTAAAAGAATTATGCACTAAGAAGACGAGAATAAATATTACAAAGAAAGTCTTTTTAGCCACCAATATCAGTGAAATACTATCAAATCCCATACCTTTGAAACGTAAAGTGATACGAGTTGCCGTGCGAGCACCCTTTGGTCGCGGAATTACCAAA
>BQKN01060143.1:0-15121 GCA_022839385.1 Asparagus kiusianus
ACACTGAGCTGTTTGTGGGGACCTATCGGCAATTTTCGATGCCTACAACGTATTCGAAGTCGTAGCATCAAGCCTAAGGGAGTTAATTCCTTTAGCACAACGTCACATGCGGAACGGACTTAAACAATCCGCATGCTAGCCCGATTCAAATGGTAATCGGTAAAGGCTCATCAAACCCGTTGATGGCTGAGAATTTGCCAAAAATTCTATAAGTACGAGTCATTGATGCATTACCTCTGTTGGTTGGTCTCGTGACTCGATCATCCGACAAGATCCACATATGCAGATGAATCAGCTTTAACAAGTTGGTCCTGCAACCCATTCACAAATCTTTTGGTTTGGTCTCTGCATGCCTTTATCAAAAGATGTTCCACTGCCCTTTTGCAAATAATCCCCTACGGGCTGTTTTGCAAATAAACCCCTCAACAATCCTTCAATCCCCTTGCATAAAGCACCCCTCACATTTCTTGACCAAATGGACATAAATCCAAGCCTCAAAACTTCAGTTCCATTTTGCATGAAAAACCCCACGAATTTCAGTCCCCTTTTTGCAAATGAGCCCTCCAAAATTTCGGCCATAAATGCAGATTTTGCATAAAACCCCCCGAAGCTTGGTGCATACATAACCCATCATCAAAGAACCAATCTTTTTACCAAAAAGACATGGTCTTTGCATATGGATCCATGGCCTACCTCCATTACAAGTATAATCTGTCAAAAAGAGGAAGGGTTTAAAAGAAGGCTTGCCCAAAATAGCCTCTTTCCTTGAAACTTGAAGAGGAGAAGAACCCTAAGCTTGAAAGGGTAATTTCGGCCAATTAAGTCCACACCAAATCTGAATTTTGAGCTCTTGAAGGAGAAAACAATGGAGGAAGTTTGGAGGAAGAAGAAGAAGAGAGGAAGAGGATAAGAGAGAATCTCTTTTGAAAAGGGGGGGACCATGAGCAAAACAAAACAAGGGAAGAAGACAAAACACCAAAGGGGGGACCGCAAAGCCAACACACCCCATGGGTGTCTCGGCCTTGCCGAAGCACCCCGGGGTGCGTTTGACCGGGTTTTGACCCCCCGAACGATGATTTGACCCCCAGAGTTATTTTCATACCCCCGATGTTTCCACAAAAGTTGATTTTCTTCGCCGACGATTGAAAATACGGATAAATTCCGCAAGTCAACTTTCGACGGTTCGAAACCCTGGGGTAGACGCCGGTCAACGCGTAACCCTAGGTCAACGCAGGACAGCGCGTTGCGACAAAAGTTAATACGCGGCAACGAAAGTCAACGCGTAACGACAAAAGTCAGCCCAAGCGGTTCTAAAACCCTAAGGTGGACGCCGGTCAACGCGTAACCCTAGGTCAACGCCGGACAGCGCGTTGCGACAAAAGTCAACCCACGCGGTTCAAAACCCTAGGGTAGACGCCGGTCAACGCGTAACCTTAGGTCAACGCCGGACAGCGCGTTGCGACAAAAGTCAACTCGTGGCGACGAAAGTCGACACGTGACGACAAAAGTCAACCCACGAGGTTCAAAACCCTAAGGGCGAACGCCGGTCAACGCGTAACCCTAGGTCAACGCCGGACAGCGCGTTGCGTCAAAAGTCAACACGTGGCGACGAAAGTCAACACACGACGACAAAAGTCAACCCACGAGGTTCAAAACCCTAGGGTGGACGCCGGTCAACGCGTAACCCTAGGTCAACGCCAATCGGTGCGTTGAAACAAAAAGTCAACATACAGTGATCCGAAACCCCAAGTCAACACGATGTGATAGGGATAGTAAGTTCAAAAGTCAACTCAATGACACGAGCCAAACTCAACCCACCAGCTGTAGACTCGAGACTCCGATGACGGCCAGGCGATAAACGCAGCACCGGAACAACTTCGGTTATTCGACAAAGCACCGGATAAACTGTAAATCGAAGGAGCCAAGAGTTGAAGCGAACCACAGGTCCCTTAGGCCGACTGAAGGCTGGACCAATCATATCCAAAGTATTCCGGTCTCTTCTATAAAAGAAACGAGTCTGAAACACTTTGGTGGGGGTATCTGTAGGCATTGAAAATTACCGATAGGTCCCCGCTCACAGCTCAGTGTTAATGAGTGATGATGAACATCACTACCCGGTTCACAAGAGTTTAAATGACGTCGGTGAGCGCCTGAAGTGAACCGACGGACTACGTGAGCCAACAGAATCTCAGAATAACGGGGATACGGACTGACCGGAAACCCCGCAACCGCTGCAAAAGGAGCAACTCCCTTCGTATCCTGCTCACCTCACTGATAATTCAACCAATGGGATCTACAGAGCTCGCCGTCAGAATTCCAACGCATCTGAAATCAATCAAATCCGAGTTCGGATGAAAAGTCAACGGCAAGTCAACGGCAGATCAACGGCAGAGCCTCGGACCAGACTGAGGCACCCAGGGGTATCCCGGCGAGGTCGAAACACCCGAGGGGTGTCTCGGCAAAACCGAGACACCCCAAGGGTGTCTCCAACTTTTTTTACGCCGAAGTGCTTTTTGGGGGGTGTCTCCAAGGTTGTTACACGGCGAAATGCTTTTACGGCGAAACGCTTTTACGACGAAATGCTTTTACGGCGAAACGCTTTTTGGGCAGCCCCTAGGCCTCCTCTTGTGCTTATAAATAGACCCCTTAGGTCTCCATTCTCTGGCCCCCTGATTTTGATTGCTCTTGGCTTGGAATTGCTCTTGCCTTAGAGTTTTGAGAGAGCGGCGAAGCCCTGCTGGAGTGAGGATCGAGGTCTGAATTTTGAAGCGGCGATGCCCTGTCGGATCGAAGAGTGAGCGAGCCTTCTACAGCAAAGGAGTCTCTTTCTTCATTCACCCCCTCTCTTTTCCCTTAGTGTTGCCCCCCTTAGCGGTGATACTAAGAAGAGCGAATATCTCGATTATCCGAGATAGGAGCTGTCGGTTTCCATATCCCACAGCGGATAGACGAAACTCTGCCGGATTTTCCCGGAACGGATCTGATCGATCGGCGGTCCACGGATATCAACATCCCCGTCACAGGCCAAAGACCCACGCAAGCAAGCACCGATAAACGGGACTTGTGTTTATTTTCGAGAGGGTTGTAATCTTAATTTCTTTGTTATTCGATTCATTATAACGACTGAAGTTCTAATAAAATCAGTAATGAAGGCAACTTTTGATGAAAACAAGCATTCCGACAGCACCGCTTTGATTATGTTGGCGCACGGGCAGCGAGATTTCATGTCCTGCACATATCTCTTTCGGGACTTTTCCATACCCCTAGCTCTGTAGTACAACTCATCAGTTTGGTAGCTGGAGCAACCTACAGAGTGTTGGCATGTGTTTCCCGGGAGAACACCTTCATCATCAGATGAGTGTGCTTTCCTTTGGGGATGGGATGCTTTGTTAGCTTTTTCAAAAGTGGCCCGTTCAAGTTTATGCTTTTGTGAGTGTAGAAACTAAACGGGCTCTTGTGTTTCGACCCGCAACCCAATGCGGTCGGTTATAGGGGCTTTCCCTTTATCATCTTTCTTGTGGGGATTGATACGACCCCCAGTTTGATTCATCACTTGGGGACCTTTCAATGGTCCTAGTCTTTCCTTGACAGGTACTCTACCTCGATTCTCCGGTAAGGGACCGAGGCGACCTTTCAAAGGAACCCTGGGTTTTGAAGGATTCCCTTTTTTACCTGGCTCCGTTGAAGGCGCCGGATCTGGTTTTGAAGGAACTCGGGCAGCAACTCCACCTTCTTGTGTTTGAGGTGCTGGTTTTGGCTTTGGCAACCAAACCCACTTGCTTGTAGACGGGCTCTTGACCACCTCTTCTTCCTGCATTCCCTCCGCCTTTTGCAACAGGGCTCGGGCATGCGCAAGCAAGGCGCGGCGCTTTTTGATTCGCTCCTCGAGCGTGGAGCGGTTCCTCTTGACGCGGATCCACTCACTTGCTTCTGTTTTGGAGGGGAGGTTGGTTGTTTGCCGTTGTTGTTCTCGACGGTACCTGGACTTTAGATCCTCATTGTAGCGGATCCCATCCAACGATTCAGCAGCTTTGGCTTGTTGTAGGGCGAGGCGTTGACGCCGTCTTTGGCGAGCCCTCTTTGATGGAGCTGGAGTTGCATCATCAATCGCCTTTGTGGCGGACGGGAGAGCCAGATCTGTAGCCTCGACCACACTGAACGCTGTAGGCATCGAAAATTGCCGATAGGTCCCCACAAACAGCTCAGTGTTAACGAGCGACGATGAACGTCACTACCCGGTTCACAAGAGTTCAAACGACGTCGGTGAGCGATTGAAGCCAACCGACGGATTACGTGAGCCAACAGAATGTCAGAATCACGGGGATACGGATTGACCGAAAACCCCGCGATCACCGCAATCGGGCCAACGCCCGCCGTGTCCCGATCACCACACTGGTAAACCAACCGATGGGATCTACAGAACTCCTCGACGGGCTTCCAACACAACCGGAATCAGTCAAATCTAAGTCCAGATAAAAGCATTACAGCGGAATCAACTAAAGAGCGCCCGAAGGATGTGTGTCTCGGCATAGGGGCCGAGACACCCCTTGGGGGTGTCTCAAGACCATAGCCGAGACACCCCCAAGGGGGTGTCTCAAGACCATAGCCGAGACACCCCCCCCTAGGGGTGTCTTTGGGCCGCGCCGTGGACACCCCCCCCTAGGGGTGTCTTTGGGCCGCGCCGTGGACACCCCCCTACCTTCTTGAGTGCTATAAATAGCCCCCTTGGTCCTCATTCAAAAGGGCTGATTTCTTTGGAGTTGAAGGCAAAGGTTCTGAATTCAAGGCTGAATTATCTTAGCCAAGGATTCCCCTTTGTTCGAAGCAGCGAAGCCCTGCCGAAGAGCAGAGTCTGAAGATTTCTGAAGCAGCAAAGCTCTGCCGAAACGAGGAGTAAGGAGTTCTTCATCAGTCTCCTTCATTCACCCCCTTCCATTTCCTTAGTGCTGCCCATTAGCGGTGAACACTAAGAAGAGCTATTATCTCGTTTTAGCCGAGATATACGCTTATAACTTCTAGATCTCACGCGGATCGACGAAGTTCTGTTTCTATATCCCTTCGCGGATAGACGAAACTCTGCCGGATTATACCGGAAATGATCTTGAAGAGTCGGCGGTCCACGGATATCGACGTCCCCGTCACAGGCCAACAATCCACGCAAGCGAGACCGTACCAAACCGGGCTCTCGTGTTTATTTTCGATAAAGTTGTAATATCTCTTGTTTTCATTTAAACTCTGTTGTAACGATTGAAGTTGTAACAGATATCAAAGCAATGAAAACAGCAACTTTTGAAGGAAACAAGCTGGTGACCATAGTGGGAGCCGCCGACCTCGCTGCCGAGATCGGAGTGACGCAACCGGCCTTCAAGATCCGGGTGAATGAAGAGATCGAATACGAGTTCGATCAGAAGAAGTTCGAAGAGTACCTCTCCTCCTCCTCCTCCAGATCCGCCTCTCCGCAACGGCGTAGAAAGAACTCATCTCCCAAAAGGGCTCGCGGGATCTCCAACTCCTCAATTCAAGACCCCGCCGTCGCTGCTGCTACACTTGCACCACATAACGGCCTTGCGTCGATTAGTGTGGTCAAGAACGTAGACCCAACAACACCGAAGGCAATGGGTGATGCTGCTCCAACTCCATCAAAAAGGGCGATCCAAAGACGCCGCCAACGCCTCGCTCAACAGCTCGCCAGGGCTAAGGAGTCGAAAGATGGAGTGTGCTATGCAGAGGATCTGAAGTCGAGGCAGCGACAAGAGCAACGGCAAGCAATCAACCTCCCCTCCCAATCAGGAGCGAGTGAGTGGATCCGAGTCAAGAGGAACCGCTCCACGCTCGAGGAGCGAATCAAGAAGCGCCGCGCTCTACTTGCACACGCCCGACTCCTCCTAAAGAAGGCGGAAGAGATGCAGCAAGAAACGGTGGTCAAAACACCGTCTACAAGCAAAATGGTGTGGGTACGCAAAACAAACCCAACACCTCAAACCAAGAAGGGTGAGGCCATCGCCCAAAGTTCAGCCAAACCAGAGTCTGCTCCTCCTGTACCGGCACCCTTAACAGGGCCAGGTAAAAAAGGGGATCATTCAAGATCCCAGGTTCCTTTGACGAGTCGCCTCGGTCCCTTACCGGAGAACCGAGGAAGATTACCCGTCAAAGAACGGCTGGGACCATTGAAAGGTCCCCAAACTAAAAATCAGACTGGGGGTGGAATCAATCCTCCCAAGAAAATTAATAAAGGGAAAGCCCCTATCACCGACCGCACCGAGTTGCGAGTCGAAGCAAAAGAGCCCGTTCAGTTCATACACTCACAAAAGCGTAAAACTGAACGGGCCACTCTTGAAAAATCCAACAAACCATCTCATCTTCAAAAGGAAGCACACTCATCCGAGGATGAGCGTGTTGTATCGGGGAACACCCACCAGCACTCTGTAGGTTGCTCCAGCTACCAAGCTGATGAGCTGTACTACAGGGCTGGGGGTATTGAAAGATCCCGAAAAAGATGTGTGCAGGATAGGGAGCCCCGATGCCCATGCGCAAACATCATCAAGGCGGTGCTGTCCGAGTGTTGTTGTAACAGTCCCCCAAGAAGAATCTCAGTGTTCGAAAGACTCTCCAAACCGAGGCATTTCCAGAAGAAGAAACTGCCCCGCCGAGAGGTCGAGTATCCAAGAGTGTCGGTCAACATGACTGGCAAGGGAAATTCAACACAACCCTTCAGCATAGAACAGCTGGCCGAGATATCCCGGTGCATGACACGGTTGCGGCCCGGAGCCAGCGGCCAAAAGAACTACCAAAGGGTGCCAATTGGACTCTCCCTAGAAGAAGAAGAATCAGAGGCTGATTCGGACTCTTGCTCGGCGGTGGCATCTGATGACACGGCGTCGAGTGCGGGTCAACCATACGAATCACTCATGATCAGCGCTGAACAGGTATCCAAGATACTGGAAGAAGCCCTCGCCAAACAGAAGGAGAGCTTCAAATTCGAAATGGAAATGACCCTGCAGCAAATGAGGGAGATGCACGACCAACAGATTGCAGCGTTAACGGTCCACCAGGGAGAGCCCGGTCGTCGCAATACTCCAAATCCAGAAGAGAGCGAACGGGAAGCGGATAATATCAATATCCCTCCGGTCAATACCGACAATGGGGGTGGTCCCGCAGAAGATAATGCCAAAGAGGACCACGTCACCTCTCCCAGAAGCCACTCAAAGGCCGAGACGAGTGATGACAAGAAGATGAAGGACCTGGAGAGCAAAATCAATGCATTGATGAACGCTCAAGAGGTAAAAAGGTCTGGTATACCCTGCCCATATCCAAGGGAGTGGGAATCGATCCCATATCCGGCAAAGTTTAATCTAATTAACTTTACGCCGTTTGATGGGAAGGGTTCCCCTACCCAACACTTAATCTATTTCAAGTCTCATTTAGGAATTATTTCCGGAAATGAGCCCCTCATGGTGCGGTCATTCGTCGGCACTCTTCGCGGAGCTGCCTTCGATTGGTATCGCCGTCTCAAGCCTGGGAGCATCAACGGCTGGGATGACATGGAGGACATGTTCCTAACAAATTTCTTTGATGATGACACCGAGGTGTCAATCGGCACGCTGTTCGATGAAAAACAAAAGAACGGCGAGACGGTTGAAAACTTCGTGAAAAGATTCCGGAACAAAGCTATGAATTGCAGGGATCCGGTCAGCGAGGATTTCATCCTCGAAACCTGCCACAACAACTTAACGCTCGACATCCTTGAAGCCATGGGAATGACGCCGTCCAAAACCTGGAAGGACTTGAAGATGCGGGGAGAGCGAGCCGAACGATTCCTCAAGAGGAAGAAAGCGGAGAGAGGGCAAATTCCCAACAATGCCCCGCAACCAAATTTTACCCCCAAGGGTAAAGGGAAGGCGCATGCGAATGCGGTGGTCGCCAATCAAGTCTTTGAAGTACAAGCACAACCGCAGCAGCCACAGCCGCCGCAGCAGCAACAACAGAGGGCGCCTCAACAACCCAGGTGGCAACAGCAGCCCCAGAAGCAAAAAGTTGGGGAGCCGAGGTTCCCAAAAGACTACTCATTCAAAGAGGATGAAATCCCCGGTATCTTCAAGTACTTGGTCGAGAACAACAAGATCAAGCTACCGCCGATTCAGGATCAAGAAGATGCCAAGAGGGTCAACGATCCGAAATACTGCGCATTCCACCGAGCAGTGCACCATCCTACCAAGGTGTGCTACGCTCTCAAGGACAAGATTCAGGCCCTGATCGATGTTGGGGTCATCACTATGAAACAGCCCAAAGAGAAGAAGGTGGGTGCGAACACCGTATCCATTAGCTTTGGATCGGTTCCCTCGAGTTGGTTCCAACACGAGTCAGTGATCAAAGCGGCGGTGAAGACAGTGAACGATGATCCACACCAGCAGCGCCAGAAAGGGCTTGTGCCACACACAGCCCCAAATGGCGAGATCTTGTGGGTTCATCCGGACTTGATCACAGATGAACAGTGGGCCGGGACCTCTTCCACAAAGAACAAGAAGAAGTCGAAGAGGAAAGGCAAATCGTGCTACGGTGCTTCTGCCATACCGGGGGTGGATGATGACAAAATTCCAACCTTCCCACTTTCTGAAGATGAGCAGGAAGCTTTTGCAACCCGAAGCGGGAACGAATATCACTTCAAGTATCCGGAGGCTACCGAGCAGTTGGGTACCAAAACCCCACCTTCCAAGACATTGACGGAGTTGGGAATTTCAGCAATTCCCCCAACACCTACGGTGGCTACGGAGAGAATCCCGCAGAAGGATAAGGGAAAAGAGCCCGTACGTCAAGAAGCTCAGAACCCGAGACAGTCTCGATTCAATCATCCGATTGGGAGAGACAAACTGGGGAACACATGCCAACGCTCTATAGATTGCCCCAGTTACCAAACTGACGAGCTGTACTATAGAGCTGGGGGTGTGGAAAAACCCCGAAAAAGGTATGTGCAGGACACGAAGAAATTCAAAGAAGGATCATCTCAATACTTCAGCCCGGATCAACCTGCCAGGGCATCCCCATACATGACGCGGTTACGATCGGGAGCCATTAGCCGAAAGGATTACCGGAGGGCGCCAAAGAAGCTTTCTTTAGAAGAAGAGGAGACGGATACTGATTCAGACTCTTGCTCGGCAGTAGCATCTGATGACATGGGGCAACCTTATGAATCGCTCGTGATCAGGGCCAAACAGGTAAATAAGCTGCTTGAGGAGGCCCTGGCTAAGCTAAAAGAGGGTCCCAGGTTTGAAACGGAAATGGCCGTACAACAAGTGAGGGAGATGCACGACCAACAAGTCGCAACACTGGCCATCCACCAAGAGGAACCAGTCCTCGCCACTAGAGACGGGAACGAGTACGGTCGACTGGCTGGGGCAGGAACGATTACAACTATCCCCACATCTGTTGAGAGGACCCAACAGGAACCCTTGCGCCAAGATGTTCAAAACCCGATGCAGTCTCGAGTCAATCAACAGATTGGAAGAGATAAATCAGGAAATTCAGATACTTCATACCACTTCGATGTTATGACCCAGTTGGCTAACATCCCAGTGAAAGTAACTCTACAAGAGTTATCACAGCTTTCAAAAGGCACGAGAGAGGCGTTCACCATCACTCCTGACCAACTCACTCAAATTGTTCAAGAAGCGCTAATCAAGCAGAAAGAAGAATTCGACGCTAAGATGGAGGTGGCCATGCAACAAATAAAAGAGTTGCAGGTTCAAGAACGTCAATTGGAGTCTAGTTGTTACACTATGCCAATCACGCCTATTCCAAATAGGACAAGTGACAACGGTCCGAATCTAGATATGGTCATCAAGATTGATTCACCCCTCGGTAACACTGAGGGTGGTATGACCTCGCCCCTCGGTAACACTGGGGGTGGTATGACCTCGCCCCTCGGTAACACTGGGGGTGGTGTGACCTCGCCTTTCGATGACGCTGGGGGTGGCTCAATTCCTTCTTCTCAACATCATCTGGTGAGAAGTGAAGAGAACCAGAGGGAGGTCGAACCTGTCACCCCCCCCGTCAGGCGTTATCCCAAAAGAAAGAAAGCTGAGGGAAGTCAAACGGAGTTCGGGCCCAGGGTGGTTGATTTTAATCAATCATGGCGGCGATTACTACGGGAGCGAGTACCACAACGGTCGCTTCAACGATACTCCTTCAAGGACGATGATGTTCCAGACATCCTTGAATATCTTCTGGAAAATGACAAAATCAAGCTCCCACCTATCAAAGATCAGGAGGAAGCCAACCAGATTTCAGACCCAAAATATTGTGAGTACCACAGGAGGGTCCTTCATCCCACCAAGGCTTGTATCGCTCTCAAGAATACGATACAGGCCTTAGTGGAAGCCGGCGTCTCGATCGCAGAACAAACCGAATGAGAACAATCGCCACACTCCGAAAAAGTATATGAGTATAAACTGCTTCTTTCAAGACTCCAACGGGAATATGAGTATAAACTGTTCCTTTGTATCTAACGGGAAGTTCCTGGAGAATATTATACGTAATATTCTTAAGGATAACCCGAGACCAATACTACTTATTGAACCAGTCTCCTGATGATTTTCAATAAGTTTGAACCCAAAGCGGAAGGACCGTTCGTAGTAGAAACAATTTACTCGAACGGTGCATATCGCCTAGTCTCCAAAGAGGATGACCGGCTTATGATGCCAATAAATGGCAAATTTCTGAAGAGATACTATCCTTAGTATCCTCAGAAGAATTGAGATACCGGGAAGTTCCCGGAAGAATACCACATCGGGGTATTCTTAGGGATAACCCGGTCGCTGATGAACAAGAAATCAATATTCGAAGTCCGAATGTTCTTGTTTAACAGAGTCTAATTCTCTTTTGTTGAGATGAAATCTGATCACTTAGTACGATCAATTCTCCCTCACAAAACTTTCAGTGGTGTTTGACTGCTCATAGTCTCCACCACACAATTCCCACTTGGTCAAACCTTACTACAGTTAGGACCAAAGCCAAATTCCCCTCTCGATTCGTCCAAAGAACGAGAGGTCCACAAATCGATCGGTCAAACCCTTTGCGGTTAAGATCGTCTCAAACTTCCCACTTGGTCAAACCTTACTACAGTTAGGACCACAACCAAAATCCCTTCTCGATTCCTCCAATGAACGAGAGGTCCACTTTCAATTCGAGTAACCAAACCTTACGACAGTTAGGGTTATCCGAATCTTTTCGATTCTCGGAATGGAGATCCCACTCCTAGTTTCACCCATCGGATTCTGGGGGTGGAGATCCCACCCCGAGTTTCCTTTCCTGCTGAAGATAGAATATAAAATTCTTCCTCTTCAGGTTCAAATGACCAAACCTTACGACAGTTAGGGTCGTGTGAACTTTCCGATTCTCGGAGTGGAGATCCCACTCTTAGTTTCACCTTGCGGATTCTGGGGGTGGAGATCCCACCCCGAGTTTCCTTTTCTGCTGAAGATAGAATATAAAATTCTTCCTCTTCAGATCCGAATGACCAAACCGACTGAAGGTACGGTCGTTGGAACTTTTTTTTTTTTAGCTGCAGATAGAATATAAAATTCTTCCTCTGCAGCATCGGGAGATAGAATATAAAATTCTTCCTCTCCCCTTTTCCCCTATCTTTGCTTTCAGAAAAGACAGGGATTAAGTCAACGTTTAACAAGCGTTGCCGGGTAGTCTTTCCCGTGAGAAAGACGAAGTCTATGTATTCAAAAGCATAGCACCATTTTCCCCTGTCTTTGCTTTTAGAAAAGACAGAGATGAAGTCAACGTTTAACAAGCGTTGCCGGGCAGTCTTTCCCGTGAGAAAGACGAAGTCTATGTATTCAAAAGCATAGCACCATTTTCCCCTTGTCTTTGCTTTTAGAAAAGACAGAGATGAAGTCAACGCTTAACACGCGTTGCCGGGTAGTCTATTCCCGTGAGAAAGACGAAGTCTACGTATTCAATATCGTAGCACTAAAAGAGTTAACTCTTTTAGTACAACGTTATATGCAGAACGGATCTAAACAACCTGCATACTAGCCCGATTCAAACGGTAGTCGGTAAAGGCATATCAAACCCGTTGAAGGCTGGGGGTTTGCCAAAAATCCCGAAGACTACACCGATTAAAGAGGATACTGCTGCATGTCAGACCCATTGAGGGCTGGGGGTGTACCAAAAATTCTGTAAAGAAACATCAGGAAAGAAGCAAAAGCAATTCTCCTAACACATCGGCTTATCAAACCTGTTGGGGGTTGTGGGTCGGCCAACAGAAATCCTACAAGTAGCGTGACCAATCAGGTTCACAATCAACAGAGGAACATAACCAGATCAAACTAAATAGAGATACAAGAAAATGTCTCAAATCAGATCTAACAGACTGAAGGAAGCAAGCTTAGCCTTAACAGCGGCAATCTTCTCGGCGTGTTCCACTCGAACCCTCTCCTTTTCTTCCTTCTGAAGCCGGGCATAAGCCAGAGTGGCGGCAGTGTCGGCAGCTACGCCTTCTCGGCGCAACGTGCGAAGAACCTCCAACTCTCTTTTATAAATATTCTGAACTCTAGTACTCTCAAGCTCAAAGTCCCTCAGAGTCCTCTCCCCTTGGACAGTCCTGATGCCCGTACTATCAGCCATGGCGTTGTAAGCATCCATCTTACTCTGCAGACGAAGCTGTCGTTCATACAAGTTCGCAACAATCACTTCCTGCTCTGATATGCGTCGCATTCGGAGCTTGCGCTCACGCGTCCTCTGAACCTGAGCCTCAACCACGAGCGGGGTGTCCTCATCATAAGAGTCGAGGTTTACCAACTCTTCCAAATGAGATATGAGCCCCTCTACGCAAATCAACATCGCCTCACATTGCCCTGCTAGACGGGGGCCACCCACACGCCGGATGTCCTCAAGACTGTCTTCTATGAAAAGGGGCAAATCACAGGGTCTCCCTCGTCCGGAACTGATGGCATCGACCGTCTGCTGGATGACCCGCTCTACCTTTTGGAGGACATCCCGTACTGATTCAGAGACCGAAAAGACGGATTCTTGGTCAGACACAACTGCAGCAGCAGGATCCTCTTCCCCTTCATCATCGGATATCAGGATGATTTCGCGACTACGACCGGTAGTCGCATGAGAAGGAAGGCTACCACCGGAAAATGCGACTGCAACAAAGCATAAGCATGGGGTCAGAATATCTATCTCATAAAGGCAAAATGAGATTGTTCACGGGACAATTGGCGAAGACGATTTCGAGTGCCCTACACCGGGAGGACGGTACACAATCACATAAATCCCGTGATAACATGTACCGACCTATGGAGTGTAGGGCAACACGAGATCGCCCTAATATACCCACAGACATGAATTGGCTAAGCAAAACAAGCCTGAAACCTTAACCCCCGCGAGAGGGGTATCGGTTCTTCCGTCATGACCCGCGAGAGGTCAATCCGGGGTACAGAAAATATAAATTCTCACCCCCGAGGAAAGAGGCCACTGAGGAAGGCATCTTAGGAGTCTCCTCCTCGCTAGGCTGGGGATGGGAACGACTCCCGGAAGGTCGAGATCGGCGGGGAGACATCGCAAATCTGCAGTGAAGAGCAGTGCATCAGGTATAATATATATACACGAAATATCGGAAAAGGGGAAATTAAGCACTTGGACTTGAAATCCTATAAGCAAATAGGACTTTACAGTTAAAGTCTAATTAAACCTACGAATTTCGTGCACGCAACACGATAATCGTCGTTTCGCTGTAAATTTTGGCAAAATACCCGAAATACCCCCCGTGCTCAAGGCCAAATTCAGGTCAAGGACACGTGTGACTCGGGTCATGGTCATTATACTTGATCATCTAACATCCCGGTACCCTATAATTCTGATCAAATTTTGCAAATAAGTCCTTTTGCAAAATTTGGCCAATTTTACATAAAAGCCCCTCCACAAAATTTTGGTTTAACCTCTACATCCCTTTACCAAAAGTTTGACCAGGAGTTTGGGGTCAACCCTCCTTGGATTTCAGTCCCAAATTCGTGGCCCTTTTGCAAATAAGCCCCCAAAAATTTTAAAGGGGGGCTGTTTTGCAAATAAACCCCTCAAACAATTCTTTGATCCTCTTGCACAAAGCACCCCCATTTCTTGATAAGACAAACATGAACCCAAGCCTCCCAAATTTCAGTTCATGTTTGCATAAAAGCCCCCGAAATTTCAGTCCCACTGATTTTACGAATTAACCCTCCAAGATTTCGGCCCTTGTAAATCTTGCACGAAACCCCCCAAAAGTTCTGAGCATGCATAACCCCTTATTTACTAAGCATAAAAGATGCAATCTTTATAAGAAAATAAGAGAGTTGTGGAGAGGATCTTACCCAAATCAAGAGAAGTAGCAACCCTAGCTTCAAGGGCCAAGATCCAAGCTTTGGAAAGGGAGAATGAAACCCTTGAAGGAGAATAAGATTTAGCTAAAAGAGTACCCACAAAACCGAAATTTGCTTGAGGATTTGATGGGTTCTCTTGAAGGAAGAAGAGAGGGAGAGGGGTTCGGTTTTTAAAACCGAAATGAGAGGGAGAATTCGGGTTTTGGGGGGAAAGTTGCTCTCTCTTGAATTTCAAATTTGAAAAAGGGGGGACCATGAGGAACAAGACAAAACACAAAAGGGGAGGGGACCACGGTTTAGCCAAAGACACCCCTAAGGGTGTCTCGGCAAAACCGAGACACCCCAAGGGTGTCTCGGCAATGCCGAAGCACCCAGGGGTGTTTTGCCCAGGTTTTGGCTCCCCGCGCAATATTTCGACCCCCCGGACGGCCGTTTCAATCCCCGAACGATTCTTTTGATCTCCCGATTGTTTTGTGAACACCGATTCTTCGCCGACGGTTGAAGATATGGGTGAATGCCACAAGATAACCCAAGCGGTTCCAAAACCCTAAGGTGGACGCCGGTCAACGCGTAACCTTAGGTCAACGCCGGACAGCGCGTTGCGTCAAAAGTCAACACGTGGCGACGAAAGTCAACACGTGACGACAAAAGTCAACCCGAGCGGTTCCAAAACCCTAAGGTGGACGCTGGTCAACGCGTAACCTTAGGTCAACGCCGGACAGCGCGTTGCGTCAAAAGTCAACACGTGTTGA